>OY979697.1:52700175-52939003 GCA_963855945.1 Thereva nobilitata | reverse complement strand
GGCCGGCCATAGAAGTTTTCACTTCCAACGTGTGGTCCTACGCACACTCATATTTTTGAATGCGTTTTCTCTGAATCAGTGCACTTTTGAGAAAAAGTTTGTAAACAAAAAATGTAGAAAACATTGCCGTCTACAATTAATGTCATTGAGACAATTCCGTACGACTTGAAATGCAAAAAGTAGGTGGCGCTAAAGTATCAAAAAAAGTGTTTTTTCGCTTCTTCACACAAAAAACATTTTTTTCCGTTATAATTTAAATGGAAAAGTTGTTCATCTTCAAAATACAAACAACATTTATTCAAACATTCTTTTCTTTCGACTTACCGTTTTCGAGCTACAGCTTACCGAAGAATGAAAATTGCACTTTTGTACAAAGCCTAAGTACGGTGACGTTTGGTGCGTTGCCCACAAGTGATATAACATGCCATTTTATTTGGTTTTATTGTACCAAGTACACAATCTAGCGCAATCAAATCATCATTGGGGGCCTCGTTAGTCTAGGGAGTAAGGCGCCTGGCTACTACCCCAGAGGTTCCGGGTTCGAATCCGGCAGAACCCCACGGTCCTTCGCCTTTCCCACCTTCCTTCTTACATTCCTCATTCCGCCTGTCATAGCCTTCCGCTGGCACTACCCCGCTCCGCACGCAGCGTATGTCATCGGTTGGTTGATGGGATTCAACTCGTTTCAGGAGGCATAACCAGTGTTGTCACCGCGCAAGCAAATATTGGAAGTATGTAGATGTAATAAAAAATATGTAGTAAATACCGGTTTTTGAGTAGTAAATTTGAAGATCAATCGATTTTGTTAGTGAAGCTCAATAACAGATTTTTTAAACATTTTCTAGTATTTTTTAAACATCTTTATTTCAAAAACAAAAAGAACAAGGAATAAATAAAAAACAAAAACTTTGTAATTCAATACAAAACAAACAAGAAAAAATAACATAAATTAATTATATAACATAAATCAATTCTATAAATTTTAGAAATACATAAACGTTTTATTTCTGTATATAAGTACCTTCAGCAAATTTAAATTTATCGAAAAATTGAATCAAGTCTTTTGAAGGTTCATATATATCTTTTTTGTCTAGGAGGAGTTCTCTGGCAAACATAACCGATGAAACCGTTTCAATACTGAGTTTATTTCTTTTATCAGTTTTTATATTTTTCATTTCCGAAAATTTTCTTTCCGCAGCTGCACTGCTATGTGGCAACGATAAAAGTGTAATCATTATAGTTAGCTAAGTTTTTAAAGCAATTTTCTTCTAAAACGTTTTATTTTTTACCCAAAGAACTCCAGAAACTAATCACATCATTACTTTGATCATAATTAATATTACTGTTAATTAGCAACCGCCATTCATTGTCCAAAGTTTCTAAATCACATTGTATTTTAAATGGAAAAGCACGAAAAATAGGAAGTATAGTAGGTAGAGCCTCACGCATAATTTTTTTTGGGTTTATATATTCTAGTAAACGAAGTTTTTCGTCTTTAAAATCAAAACGTTTTAAAATTTGATTACATAATTCAATATAAAAATTTATAGTATTTCTTTTAACATCATTAAGGTATTCTTCTAATTCAAAATCTTCAGTGCTACCTTTTAAATTTTCTTCTTCTTTGGCAAACTTTAATCCAAAGTACATATTAGATATAGATAATTGATTCTCTTTGTCTTTATAATCTACTTCAATTTTGATATTTTCTTTTTTTATAAAGTTACTTAAAATATTCAAGTAATGGTTTTCTAAATTGGTTTTCAAAAGATGTATCATGCTGTTTTCAGATTGAAAACTTTTATTAATATTATTCAATATTCCAAGTATATAAGAGAGAAATAGTAAATGTAACTTTGTTTTTTTACAATTTAAGTGTTGTAGTAAATTTTCAGCAGTGTTGTCCATGGGATCTTCGAAAACGATCAAAGTAAAGTAATGTTTCAATGCTGACCATTGTTCTAAAATTCAAAGCCATCTAGTTTGACTTGGTTTTATAAACTTGTGCATTTCAGTACCAAAATACTGTTGAAAACTTTCAAATTGGTGTACTCGTTTAGGACTATGGCAGAAATAATTAGAAATGCCTCGAATAAATTTAATAATGCTATGCGGTAAAGTTGTCATTGTGGCTACAACACATAAATGAACTGAATGGCAAGTACATCCTAAGTAGAAAATGTTTTTATTCAGATTCTGAAGAAGTGTTTTCACCCCAGATAATTCGCAGCTCATCACAGATGCGTTGTCAGTTGCTAAACCGATCATATTTTCTATCGGCGCAGAATTTATGTTGAAATGATTCATTACTGCGTTGTAAATTGCAGTTGCATTCGATTCATTTGATTTTATAAGACCAAAAAAGCGATCTCTTATTTTTTCAGAAACTGAATCAAAATAACGTGCAATTACAACAAGACTTTTTTGGCAACTAACATCTGTACTTTCATCAATTATTATAGAAAAGCATTTTTCTGCTAGAATTATGCTGGTTGATTTTCGCGAAAACGGAGCAATAACCACAGTCAACATTGAAACTCCTTTGGTTCTAGCACATGACATCTTCTGGACAGAGGGATCATTTGAAAACGTTTTTATTAACAAAGGTAAAGTGTCCATTATAGAAAACGGTAAAAACTTGGACACCACATACATGACACATCTAATTTCATTCTTTAATTTGTTGTTTTCTCTAACACTACCTGCCCTGCAGAATTTCTAATTATCTCACCAATATTTTCTGAAGCAGATTTTACTTTTAATTGATGCTTTTTTGATGAAGTATGCCGTTCTAATAGACTAACGTTGTTGGCTAAAGATTTCCAGCACACTTTGCAGAAAGCTTGTCCTTGTTCCTCTTTTAACCAAAGTCTAGAAATTTCCCAGCTTTTTTTATTTTTTTGTGTGTATTTCTTATTTTCAGTTACTGATATACCGAAATCAATTGTATATTAAAATAAATTAATTTATAATATTGTAAATATTACCTTCAAATTCCAAATTGTCAGTTTCATCGGTTACTGTTTCTTTTTCTTTTGATATATTGTTCGTTACCAACGAAACGGAACTCGTTTCAGCATCTCTATCGTTTTTTTATTGAATAAACTAGCATAAAACCCGCGAGCGTTGCAACGCCTTTAAATAAAAAAAGTTTATGTGTGCACTGTCCGCGGTAGGAAAAAAGTATAATGAAAACAACAAAAAATCTGGAATAAATGTTTTTGGATACCATATAAAAATTTAGGGTTACGTACAAAAAATATTGTAGTATTTCTTCTCAAGCGTTCTCGGATTCGTCAGGGATTAATTGGAACAATTTGTTTCTTTTTAACAACACATGTGCTCCTCCTTCCCGTTCTTGGGGGTCTCTTTCCCGAAAATCATCCTTGCAGGCGTCTGACTGGCAGAACTGTGGATAACTGTCCTGTACAGTAGGGATGGACGATATGCATCGATGTTTCGGAAACATTCGATGTATAAACCCGATGCATCGAACTGAACCGATGTTTTATTAATGCTTCGATATATTCGATGCTTCGATGTTTTTTATCCGATGCATCGAATTGGAAATATGCTTTGCCTTTGTTCAGTATTCTTATACGCGAATCGAAAATTCAACTCAATCTCAACTCAACTTTTCAAGGTCCACGTGGTAACTGCTAGAGTATCACACATAAAACTGAATACAGAATTGAGCGGTCATAAGCACCCATAAATGCCAAATGATACAAAATGGTAAAGCTTGCATTCTGTTCAGAATAATCAGGTTGTGTGTAATCTTATTAATTTTGACGTTTATCAGCGCTGGTGTACTTACATGACCGCTCAATTCTGTTTCCAGTTTAAGTTGGAAGGTGCGTGGGAACTGTATTTCAAATACACTCACGGATTTCTTGTCACAGTCATTGCCGTAACCATGCATGAACATGTTCGTTGTCGTAAGTTAGTTTAACTGTAAAGGTGCGATTCCTATGCTACGACTGTAACGACTACAGCCGCTTGGCTCCAGCCGTGGGGCTGGAAAAATTGACTCGTTGTAATGGAAGTAAATGGAACCATTTCCTAAGGAGCGTCTGGCGCCGCACGACTGAAGCGACTCTGGTGAGGCGGCTTCATCCGTACGGCTCAACTGCTGACATGAGCAGTATAGTAGTAACAGTCGTGGCGGCTGGAAAATTTATTTTCACTGTGTTCAAGTATTTTATGTGTGATCAAAGCCTTCTATATTTACAAGCCATGCTGTAGAAAAATATTGAGAACCAATTTCCCCTTAATAGGACTTCAAATCGCCAAATTACACTAACAACATAACGTCACTTCACCGATTTGAAATCCCATTAAGGGGAAATCTTGAGTGCCAATTTTTCTGGAACTGCACTAGTAGCGGCATAAGAATTTTACCGAGCGACTCGGATCATGCGGCTCTGATCACGCGGCTGCAGTCGCTATAATCGTAGCATAAGAATCGCACCTTAAGACCTGTAACTGCATAAACTTTTAATTTTGCGTATATTTTAGACATAAAATTTATTGTAATTTTGAATGAAGTTTGTGGGTACAAGACATCGATGTATTTTGCGATACATCGTCGTGACATCGATGCCACAGAACGATGCATTGCATCGAAAAAAACATCGATGTATTTTCTTAATGTCCACCCCTACTGTACAGCGTTTCTATTGCATTATATAGAGATGTTCTTCTTATTAAAAAAACCTATTTCTACCGTTTTTACTGTCTCTATACTGGTTAGGGGATATTTCAGAAATTTCCATTTCAGAATGTGGCAAACTTCACGACAATAGAGGAAATGACCAGGATACACCATGGTCAATGTTTTTCCATTTGGAGCTAGGATGCGAAGATTTTTCGATTTCCGAACTCTTGAAAAACATACATACAGTTGACCGGGAAATGACACTTATTTAGCAAAATTCGCCCCACATTGGCCCCGAAACTTAATATTTATGAGTTTTGATCATACATTCTTTATTTGTTACCCTAAAGACCCCCAGATTACCGATTTTCATTGGAATCGGAATACAATTGACAGTCATCGGCCATAATGGTGTGGCCATTTTGAATTTATAAGTTTTGATCATAAATTCGTTATTTGCTACCTTAAAAAACCCCAGATACCGATTTTCAATGGAATCGGAACACAATTAGCAAATTCGACAGCCATATTGGCGCGGCCATTTTGAATTTATAAGTTCTGATCATAAATTCGTTATTGGCTACCCTAAAAACCCCCAGATACCGATTTTCATGGAAATCGGAACACAATTGGCAAATTTGGGTGGCCATTTTGAATTTCGGTCATTTTGTGGCGGCCATTTCGAATTTCGAAAATCGGGCTTCGAGGTGCATCATGGGAGACCCCCACGGATCTTCGTGCGAAATTTCGAAGCTCTACGATCACTGGTGCGCCCGCTATAGCGCGCACATCACACATACATACACACATACAGAAACTTTCTTTTATTAATATATAGCATAAAACCCGCGTGCGTTGAAACGCCTTTAAATAAAAAAAGATTACGTGTGCACAGTCCGCGGTAGGAAAAAGATATAATAAAAAAGAGAACAAATCTGCAAAATTGATTTTGGGTACTATGAAAATTTAGAGTTACCTATAAAAAATATGTCTTTTGTCAGCAACTATTACAGCCTTTTTTTAATTGAACTATATACAGTTCTTCCTCATATACATCTGAAAACCTATTTCTACCGTTTCTACTGTTTAGGGGGAATTTAAGAAATTTCCCACTTTTCAGAAAGTGCCAAACTTCACGGCAATAGGGGCACTTATTCGTTGACGTGGAGACTTTTTTGTAAACAACCAAAACAAAATTTGCTTTACAATGCAAACAGCCTTTTTTTAATTGAACTATATACAGTTCTTCCTCATACAAATCTGAAAACATATTTCTACCGTTTCCACTGTTTAGGGGAAATTTAAGAAATTTCCCACTTTTTAGAAAGTGGCCAAGTTCACGGCAATAGGGTCGGGGAATGGAACTTATTTGTTTTTTTATAAAATATTTCGTGATGTGTAGACTTTTTTTGCAAACAACCAAAACCAAATTTGCTTTACAATGCAAACAGCCTTTTTATAATTGAACTATATACAGTTCTTCCTCATATAAATCTGAAAAGATTTGTACCATTTGTACTGTTTAGGGGAAATTTAAAAAATTTCCCACATTTCAGAATATGGCGAACTTCACGGGAATAGGGGGAAGTGCACTTATTTGTTTTTTATAAAATATTTCCTGATTGGAGACTTTTTTTTGTAAATAACCAAAACAAAATTTGCTTTACAGCCTTTTTTCAATTGAACTATATACAGTTCTTTCTCATACGAATCTGGAAACTTATTTCTACCGTTTTTACCGTTTCTATACAGGTTAGGGAAAATTTAAGAAATTTCCTATATTTTAGAAACTTATTTGTTTTTTATAAAATATGGTTTTTATAAAATATTTCCTGATGTGGAGATTTTTTTTTGAAAAACCAAAACGAAATTAACTTTACAATGGAAACAGCGTTTTTTTATTGAACTAACCGGGAAATTTCACTTGTTTGGCAAAATTCGTAATGTATAAGTTAAAAACCCCAGATACCGCTTTTCATTGGAATCGGAATACAATTGACAAACTCATCGGCCACATTGGTGCTGCCATTTTGAATTTATAAGTTTTGATTATAAATTCGTTATTTGCAACCTTAAAAACCCCTAGATATTCACTTTCATTGGAATCCGAATACAATTGGAAAAAATCGTCCGCCATTTTGAATTTATAAGTTCTGATCTAAAATTCTTTATTTGCTACCTTAAAAAACCCCAGATACCGATTTTAATTGGAATCGGAACACAGTTGGCAAATTTGTCGGCCATAAGGGGCGGCCATTTTGAATTTATAAGTTTTGTTTAAACATTTGTTATTTGCTACCTCATAAATCCCCAGATACCGATTGTCATTGGAATCGGAATACAATTGGCAAATTCGTCAGCCATATTGGCGCGGCCATTTTGAATTTATAAGGTCCGATCAAACATTCGTTATTTGCTACCTAAAAAAACCCCAGATACCGATTTTCATTGGAATCGGATCACAATTGGCAATTCGTCGGCCATATTGGGGCGGCCATTTTGAATTTATTAGTTTTGTTTAAACATTCGTTATTTGCTACCTCATAAAACTCCAGATACCGATTGTCATTGGAATCGGAATACAATTGGCAAATTCGTCAACCATATTGGCGCGGCCATTTTGAATTTATAAGGTCCGATCAAACATTCGTTATTTGCTACCTCAAAAAACCCCAGATATCGATTTTCATTGGAATCGGATCACAATTGGCAAATTCGTCGGCCATATTGGTACGGCCATATTGGCGCGGCCATTTTGAATTTTTAAGTTTTGACCACAAATTCGTTTTTAGCGACCTTAAGAACCCCTAGATACCGACTTTCATTGAAATCGGAACACAATTTGCAAATTCATATTTTGATGGCCTTTTTGAATTTCGGTCATTTTTCGGCGGCCATTTTGAATTTTGAAAATCGGGCTTCGAGGTGTTTCAGGGAAGACCCCAACGGACCTTCGTGCAAAATTTCGAAGCTCTACGATGACTGGTGCGCCCGCTATAGCGCACACATACATACACGCATACCGGCATACCGGCATACAGAAACTTTCTTTTATTAGTTTTGTTTAAACATTCGTTATTTGCTACCTCATAAAACTCCAGATACCGATTGTCATTGGAATCCGAATACAATTGGCAAATTCGTCAGCCATATTGGCGCGGCCATTTTGAATTTATAAGGTCCGATCAAACATTCGTTATTTGCTACCTCAAAAAACCCCAGATATCGATTTTCATTGGAATCGGATCACAATTGGCAAATTCGTCGGCCATATTGGTACGGCTATATTGGCGCGGCCATTTTGAATTTTTAAGTTTTGACCACAAATTCGTTTTTAGCGACCTTAAGAACCCCTAGATACCCACTTTCATTGAAATCGGAACACAATTTGCAAATTCATATTTTGGTGGCCTTTTTGAATTTCGGTCATTTTTCGGCGGCCATTTTGAATTTCGAAAATCGGGCTTCGAGGTGTTTCAGGGAAGACCCCAACGGACCTTCGTGCAAAATTTCGAAGCTCTACGATGACTGGTGCGCCCGCTATAGCGCACACATACAGACACGCATACCGGCATACCGGCATACAGAAACTTTCTTTTATTAATTAGATAATACATAAATATGTATGTAATTAAAATGGAATTTTCTACTTACGTGTTTTTTTTTAAAATATGTTGTTATCATTCTTAATTATTATTATAAGTTGAAATTTTTATGTTGTTGTTGTAGTCTAATTACACATGAATGAAAATTTAAAAGCAAAAATTAAAATTTGGAAGCTAAAAAACACATGCTGGAAAAGTTACATCAAAATATTAAACTGTAACAAACAAACAATAACTTAGCACTGTCCTTGACCTATTATTATCCACTGTTGCGTCTGTTGGTTCTGGTGCGAGTCCAGAGAGAGAGAGAATAGATGTATAGAAGAAGTAAACTAACAGCAAGGAAAACAAAAAGAATGCATTGAAATTTGACAGAATGTATTTGTATAGTAACACGTTTTGTAATAGAAATAAAGCAAGAGTTAAGCCTGAACTACATTGAAAAGCAGTGCTGTGCTGTGCAGTGCAGTGAACTTTAGACTTCTTGTAACTGAATGGGGCAATTCACATTATTTTCACAGCACTGCACTGCACTGCACAGCACTGGTTTGCATGAAGTTAGGTTTTCATTCAAAATGAATGAGGAGAAACTCATAGAATTAGTGCGAAGCAAAGAATTTTTATACAAAACAATTGTAAAAACGTTGTATTAATAAATACTTCTAAAAGATGACCAAATGTCTTTACCAAATGTCAAAACACTGCTCTTGCAATGTGTTTCACCTTCCGTTCCACAGCGACGCACTGCACTGCACAGCACTGCACTGCTTTTCAATGTAAGAGTAGAGTAGCTTAAACAAATGGAGGACGAAACTTGGCCAACTGAAAAATCGTTAAATGACGTTTTCATATTGATAATTGAAGCTTTTATCCGGTTTATCTTCTTCTATATTACATCTCTGAAAAGAGTAGTAAATTTAGCAATTGGAGTAGTGAAGTAGCAAAAGTTAAGGAAACACGAAAAATGTAGTAGATTTGCTACAATTGTAGTAAGGTGACAACACTGGGCATAACACTCCAGCGAGTTGTTTCTCATTGCCCCGATGCCAGAGTCATGATAGAAATGGTTGGGGTTAGGTGGTTGTGGCAGTTCCTTCCTACTTCTCTCTTCCCCTCCACTATCTATCGGCTAGAGCTTGCTGTTTGATATTGCACCCTATACGAAGAAAATAGATTGTCGACAGTACAAAGGGCTTTCCCTGAGCTCTAGTCTTCCACATAAAAAAAAATCATCGGATGAAGACGACCAATAGTTAGTTGTAATAGTTCCAACCTTACGACCACAATTGATGAGTGATTTTCTTCTTGCACTGGGCATGTTTTAGGTCGCCACTGTGTACGACCTAGGCGCGAGTAACGAGCGCCGAACGCCGGTGGTTTTCGGCAAGCAGGAAACCGGTTACCACTGTGTTTTTAACCTTATGCATGACACTATCCTTTGCATTATCATTTCTTTCCAAAGCTATCGGTTCCCATTACTTCCAATTTCTACAAAGAAATACTGCATTCTGATTTCATGATTTCTAAATTACCTACTGGGATCGGTTCTCGCACGCATACACACAAATCATACCGCATTTTCTTACGTGACGATTTCTATGAATTCGCTCTACCCGCAAGCCGCGTTAAGGGACTTCGTTCCAAAAAAATAAAAAAAGATTTTAAAAACAAGCTTTTATTAGATAAACAAACTAAGTTTTTAAATATGCGTTAATAAGATGAACTAAAAAGTATAAAACATTTTTTTTAATCCACCTGTATGTTTTATGTAACTACAAGTAAAAGCTGTTTCAGATATTATAACAAAAATGAAAAAAATATTATGATTTAACTATTAAATACAAAAATTAAATAGGATAGAGTTTGATAAAGCGCCCCAAGCTTTTACTTTTAGTTACATAAAACATACAGGTGGATTAAAAGAAATGTTTTATACTTTTTAGTTCATCTTATTAACGCATATTTAAAAACTTAGGTAGTTTTACGATTCTTGAAACTCTTTAAAATATTTATGCCTCGTATATCAAAATTTAATCCTTATTTGGGGCTATAAACTCACAATTTGGATGCATTCAAATGTTTACACTGCAGTCATAGTCATAGGATTACCATTGTAATAAGTTTAGCTATAAGATAGGTAGGTAGTTTTAAGGTTAGGTTTAACTAGGGGTAGCCTTGAATGATGCCGCCCGCGCGCTCTCAGGCTATTGTAAAGCCTCAGCTCTCGCGGGCGACAAAACTCGCGCGAGAGCCACCAGATCCTGTCCCTGAGTCTCTGGTGAATGTCGTCCGACTAGGTTATTTTCTAGGGTTTAGTCGTAGCTTAGAGTAGGTAGTTTGTAGGTTTTTAACATCTAGGTTAAGTTTTATAAAATAAATTAAGTTAGCTAAGTTTTAAGAAAATTTTCTGAGCTTTAAGTTCACAATTAAGTATGTAATAGATACTATTTAAATAAATAAAGAGGCCGAAAAGCAAACTAAACATAAGTAATTAAGTTAGATAGGGTTTACCTTAGAGCGGCCGCGGAGGTCCAGTAAGTTAGTTAAGTTAGATAGGGGAAAAAAATAGGTTTAAGCATAGCCTGTAAGCTTCTGTTGTACAATAACGTATTAATAAATATGCTTAAAAAAACTGCAGTTGCATCAAATAAGTTCTGCATTAAATAGTGAATTAAATTAATGCAGGCGAGTGAGTTTACACCGTTGCATCAAATAATTAAATTTAATTTGATGCAGCAGTATAAACTCAGTCATACGTACTATTATTTAAACAATTTTTTCGTACAAAGGGGAATTCTCTTTTGTGTTCTGTGTCATATATTCTTACGGGAAGACCAAACATCAGAATCTGATGGTAGTAATGATAATAATCAGGTGAATCATAATCAGGAATGTGAAGATGTTCATTGTAACGTTGGGATATGACAATGAACATGGCGTGTAATGACAATAAATGTTATAAATATATTATTATAGTATACATTCTTAAGAAAATATTTAATATAGTTTTCTTGAGTTATTTCATTCTATTTTGAACTGTATTAGAATATAGGCGAGACTTTGGCGAGACTCTTGCTAAAGTCTTGCTTTTGGTTTTTGTCCTCTTCAGTTGCCTTGGTGTTAGCCTTGCGAGCATAGCTAAGTCTTCGTGTTGGCTTTGGTCTTGCTAAATGGTCAAGACCAAGAAAAGACAAGAAAAACTGAAAGAACAAGACTATTTTTGGTTATCATTAATTCCAGTCACAAGAGCCACAAATGAGACGAAAATGGGCTTTAAAGCTTACCTAAACGCCTGAAACCTGAAAAGAGCGTTTGTAATAGACTAGCTCTCTTTAATATTCACCGAGATATGGACATTCAGACAGAAACGATACTCGCTGAATTTTCCAGGCAATCTCGTCGTTTTTATTTTGAAATTTTGACATTGTTTTAAATATTTTTTTGAATTTATTTTCATTATTAATATAAAATAAAAAACAAAATATTTCATATACAATACATATGGATATGTATATTAGGCTGAAGTCGGAAAATTAAAATCTAGTATTTTCGGGCATTTTGACAAAGTATGCTATTTTCTCTTTTGGAACACGATAATTATGTATCCATCTACTGCCTTTACGTAAGGAGCCATCAACGCCATCTTTCCACACGCCTTGGGGTAAGTATACTGCAATAAAAACGCTAGAATAGCATGTTTTATAATAAGGAAAAATACCATACACACCTTCTCTCATTGAAACTCCTTCCTCTAAAATTGGTGCAACAATTAGTTCTTCTCCCACGGAGAATTCATCGTTAACAGTTAGACACGCTGGATCATTTGGATCTAACATCCATAGTGGACGCACTAACGGTAGCCCTTCATTCATTGATTCACTTAAATATTTTTTTAACAACGGAATGACGGTTTTCTGTCGTATAGCTGCTAGTTCTTTTGCAATATCTGTAACGTAATCGGTTTTGTACTCAGATGGCAAATGGCTGAATTGAATTGCAGGGAAAAACGTCACCAACTGAAGCCATCGTATATACAATTCCTGAGGTGGTAAGGGAGGCAAACCTAGAGAGTAGAAAGAAATCATTTTTGGAGTGTCTTCTGGTAATAAATAATCTCCCCCCACTGGACCAGGTAAAATAAATGGATATCCTAAAATTCCATAGTTCAAAACAGATATTACTACATTTTTTAGCGCGTTCCAAGAAGAATTTGTAGGCGGTAGACTTAGAAAAGCTGGAGGTCTTGGCACTTTTATTGCAGATGAAACTCCAATATATCCTACGTTTTCGTCAAGGCTTGATGTAAATATTTTCGCATAAGCATCAGGGTTTTCTAAGGTTTCTCGACATTGATAGTAGTGTGGAATATTGTATGCGGTTCCCAAGTCCAAATAAAAACTATCAATTTGATATTCCGTCATTACCTTTTTCAATTTATTAACCAACCACGGTATGGATGCGTTGTTTGTGATATCAAGAACTCCTGCACTTGAAGAACTTTTGTAACGTGTTAACGCTGGAATACTTCTTTCCGATAATCTTTCATATATAAGAAGTTTGTTCTGTACAGCATCTTTAAAATTTGGACTATCAGTACTAATAAACGGTTGCACTGTTAATACAATTCTAAATCCTCGACGATGTAATACATCAATTGAACTTTTTAACGTAGGGAATCTTTCAGTGTCAATAGTAAAATCTCCGATATTTTGTTGCCAAAATTCGTTTACCAAAATATGACCCAGGCGCATAAAACCCATTGCAATTACATCTTCTGAATAGTTATAAATGGATGTCTCATTCATAAATGTTTCATTAATCAGTGGCATTCTCCAAATAGGCTCTTCAAGCAGCGAGTGCAATATTCGAATATCATCTTCTTTAAGACCATCCCAAAGACTTTGTTGAGTCATTAATTTGTGAAGACCTCGCATATCCTCGGCGGTGCAAATGTTATACGACAATTTCGGCAGTGGTGTTATTCGATTGACAAAAGCAAAATCGTCATTTTTCGCTCTCAAGCATAATTGATTCGACGTCCTATTTACTGATACATGGAACGGTACTTGGTCGTTTACTTGAATAGCAACGCCACGGGAATTTATAAAGTATCTTTTGATAGCGTTTCCAAACTGATGTATTTTCGCGTCACCACTTATAAAGGGAGAAAAATCAAAGTTGGCCGTATTAAGTGCCCAATTGGCGTTTTTCGTAATTCCAGCTCCAAACCAAAGACTATTGTCTTTGGAAAGGGCGTAGCAATCTGTAGGAAAAACTTCTTCGCTAAGTGCCTGCCAAATGATTGTGTAGCAACGAAAAATGTCATGGTTCTCGAAATTCATGTAAAGCCTTGCCCATCCGTTCCACTCTAAGCAAACACTACCATCATTGAGTGTGTCATCTGATAAGCAATGAAAAGGTTTCTCTACGGAAATGTCTGTGCCCAGATAACCAGAGATGACTTCAAGTCCTTTGTCATTAAAAATTCTTAGAAGGCGTTCAGCTTTGTTGAACTTAGCCTTTTCGAAGTAAGATCTAGTTAAAATTTGCTGATGGTACATTACATAAGAGTAGCCAACCTGCAAAAAAAGCAATTAAAATTATATATGGTATAAAATAAAATCTCACCAGAAATACTATTATAAAGAAGAGAATAGCCACGAACACTTTTATTTTATAGTCCTTGGTTTCCTTCTTCTTTTTGCGGATCATTGAAGGAAAGGACTGAAAATAAATTAAATGTCAAAGCATTCGCCAAATTATTTTTTTTAATTTATTTCTAGATGGTAATTAGTCCAGTCAATAATCAAAAAAAGGGGTCAACCTTGGAATGAAAGGTAATAACCTGAAAATTTGCTTGAACCTTTGTTTTGGCATTATAAATGATGTGTCAAAAGTCTCATATAATCTCGTGTCCGCGTCATTACCATGAATGCCAAGTTGCTTAATGTTGGTCCAAAGTTTCTTTGCGGGCAAATTAGGGCTAAGCTTGGACGAAAAGAACTGCGCTTTCGCTTTACGTATGGAAGAAGTAACTAAATTCCTAACATTTTTGTAGGCTTTGAAATTCACATCGGTTTCGTTAATTTTATATTTTTTGAATAAGAACTCTCTCTCGGAGACAAGACGGCGGATTTTGGTGGAGAACCAAGGTGAAGTAGAGGAAAGAATGCGTTTTGTTTTGACTGGGACAAAAGATTCGTGCAGATGGTAACATAGCGAGCAAAAATGATCTATTTGGTTGTCAATGTCAGAGATTCGGTATATTTGATCCCATGGTAGTGAGGAACATTCTTGCAATAGTGTCGGGACATCGATGGATTTGTAGTCACGATACGAAAACAATTTCCGCTGATGGTTTTTTACTGAGGGTTTAAGGGAAAGGTACAGGATGTCATGATCGAGGTAACTGGGTGGGCTGATCTGATTATGGAATAAAACGTTATCAACATTCGACACAAAAAAAAAGTCCAGCAGCGATGGATTATTAGTGTTTAGGTATGTCGGAAGTTGGTTGATGGGCTTTATGTCAAACGTTTTGAAGAAGTTGAGAAATTTTTTGGAGGGCGCATTGTTGGATAAAATGTTTACATTAAAGTCACCACCAATTACAATGCTCTCATAGTTATGGGTGGTATCAGAAAGCCATACATCCAGTTCACTGGCTTCACTTATCGAGAAATTTCGAGGAGGGCAGTAAACCACAGTGGCAAGACATTTACTAAAACCACAGTTAACTTCAATGCTGAGAAACTCTAAGGCATTAGATGTAGATTCCTTAACGTTGAAAGACCTAAGATTATTCTTGACATAAATTACTCCTCCACCACCAGGACGATTTATGCGATCATTCCGGTGTAGATCGTACCCATCTAATGAGACAAGTTTCGAGGGGACATGATCGCGCAGTCTAGATTCAGATACCAGTATGACGTGTATATTAGAACCACGGAAAATTTCCTGTAATTCATCGATTTTCTTGCGTAAGCCGCGCGCATTAATGTGGCAAAAGTTTAAGCCTTTAGCCCTACTTTGGAAAACGTTGAGCAGTGTTCTAATTTTGTTCATCTCTTTATTGCTATGTCCTAACCGAAGTCACAGAAACGGGGTAACAAAGTGGATGCAGGACGTGGCACGATTAAAAATTCAAAGTCTAAAAGAAAGCAATAATATTCCAACATTACAACATAACGAAAAATAGAAAAGTAAAGACTTAAAATATAAAAATATAAAATAAATCGAAAATAAATTAAAAAAAAGGAATATAGAATAGGCTCAACACAAATGAAAACATTAATGAAAACAAGAACAAGCACATGTAGAAAGAATCTCCGCATTGAAGACGGGTTGCTCCAAATTCGTTAGAGTGAGCTGGGAGTTAAGCTACTGACAGAAACAGGCGCAAAGGCGGACATTGGGCACGTTTAGGCCGAAGTTAATTTAACTGAGCTAGGCAAGTTAACAACGGCATAAACAGCAATTTTTTTAGCGCTGTTAGCTAACTTATTTCTGCTTCTTGGCTTAGCTAAAATTTAGCACAGCCAAAATGAATTGACGTTTGCTTGTAATTTTTTGTTGTAAGCAAATAATTTACAAATATTTCAATACAGAATGAAGATTTTATTATTATTATTCATTTTTTAGCTTTTTATTATTTGTAAAATGGGAAATGTTATTTTTTTTGCCTGTTATTAGCTGTAAAATGAGAATTGTCAAATGGTATGCTAGAAACGGTGCTAAGTTAACAGCGCTAATTTAGCAGAGTTAAAATAACTCGGGCCTAAACGCGCCCATTGGCTTCGCGGTATGTGGCGACTTTTCACTGACATGATGTTGCGGTGTCGGCGGCGCGCTCCGACTTTGAACACAACAACGAAATCAAAGTGACAAGTGGACGTGATAGGAAACAAATTTAAAAACCTGAATGATTTACATATAATTTTTCTATCCTACAGGACTTGTCTTTGTTTTAGGTGCTAATTTAATTACCCCAATTTAGAAAAATAAAGATTTTCATTAAATATAAAATCCAACAAATTTGCTATCCCACCCAACACCAACACACGACTCCAAACATATGCCCACCGCCATCAAAACACGACAAAAAACACAAACATCTCTTGACACTACGCGCCGGCAACGCGCAAAGAGTAGAAAGTAAAGCAACTTGCGCGGTGTGCGCGTAGCGTAAATCAGCATTTCGTTAGTGCGCATTTGAATACACTACTTCTATTCTCTCTGTCATTGCCCGTACGGCGTTTGCGCCTGTTTCTGTCAGCAGCTTTAGGGAAAAGCTGGCGGCATCATTCAGATCTAAAACTGATGTAAATAAGCGCGGCTGTTTATTTCTCTCCAGCTGCACATAGACATATCCCCGACGAGTGGAAACCGCAGTGACAAGCTTTTGCTTTAGGAGTTTGCGTGCAGTGTGGAAAATGTCGTTGTTCTTTGAAGTCAGGCTTTCGTTAATGTAAATTCGACTGTCAGAAACAAAGCCCAGATTCAAATTTTTTAATGAAATAGCTCCGTGCTGACGTGTTTTTCGCAGGAACTCTTGCTGCTGTAGTCTAAAACTGATTTAGGGTTCCTGTCCCAAATGTCCCTGGGAGTAGGGAAGTCGCGAAGAGGAGGCTCAATCTCTTCCTCGCTGTAGCCTCATAGTCGCACAGCAAGTGCTCCGCAGTTTCGAGAGCTGCCCCGCAGAACCGACAGCTACAATCGGCTGCCAGTCCTATTTGCTTTAGATGGTAGTTAAGCGAACAGCGCCCGCCAGGAGCTTTGTTATTATTTGTAGCTCCCAACTCCGGAGATTTAAAAGTTTGCCGGCTTTAGCTTGATCAATTTGGATGAATCTTTTAGCTTGACGAGCACGCTGGGTCCTTGTCCAGCTATGAAGAAACACCTGGTCGACCCAATTTTTGATGGCCGTACTTACGTGGCAGCTTGCTAAGCTGGAGAAAGTTTCCGGACCGATCGGTAATGAGTTTGCGCCTACTCTAGCCAGGCTGTCGGCAATTTCATTACCAATGTAACCTTCGTGGCCCGGAATCTACATCAGCGTGAGGAACGTACGTAGGAACGAACAGTCTAATCACCGTCAAACTGTGGTCCCGCTTAAGTTATACTTTTGGCTTAAATTTAAAAAGGTAAAAAATGATGTTGCACGATAAAATTCGTTGTTTTGTTTTACATTTTGTTAAATATTTAGATCTTGTAACTTTTCCCACATTTTTCTTCAGGAGGGCAAAATTATTCCCTTTTCCCTTTTACCAATTTTTAGCAGTAAGAATTCCCACGAAAAGGGAGAATTCCCATGAATTGGCACCACTGGCAACGAGCTCAATTTCTTGACGCTGCCAGTCTGTGACTCTAGTCGCGGTCGCTGCAGTGGCCGGAACACATTCACGTATGGTGATATTTCATGCCCGATGGTGACAGCAACAGCGTTTAAAATCTGCTTGGGGTTATCATTTTCATTCGTGGGGATACCACGAATTACCACGTCGTGGAGTCTGGACTGGCGCCGTAAGTCCTCAAGCTCGTTTGAAACTACGGCAAGGTCGTGTTGGATTGTTTCCACCTCGTCTCTTAATTTTCCCACTTGCATGTTGAAAATGTTACATACCTCCTCAAATTGCGCAGTCAGGCGGGCCTCAAATTTCTTCAGCAGACGATCCTCGAAAGCATCAAACCGTTCGTCGAGTATCCTGTTAATGTTTAACAAAAGTCTTTTCTCCAAGAACTCAAGGTTGTTCTCGGGGGCAGCTATTGATGTGGATCTCGGTGTTTTGCTGCTGCTACCATCATTGCGCCTGTTTGCCGCCGGCTCAGGGGTATTGTACCTAGCGGGAATTGGATCATTTGCTATCTCAGCGACTTTTCTGGTTTTTGGCCTTGAATTCGACTTAGATGACATAATTTGAGACGATTTTTAGACCACTGTTAAGTTATTAAAAATAGGAAACTAAATCGCACCGAAAGCACTAGGATGGCGGGAACGGAAATTTTGACTTTTGCAATGAATTTGAACAAAAAAAAAAACAGCGGAAAATAAGTAAATATCGGAGAGCTTCAAAAGCACGTCTACTCGATAAACATTACAAGTTTGTAGATTATGCGATTATCTACAAAAAAGATGTTATACATTTTCCTGTACGAATTGCCATTCATGAGATATCGCCGTTTTAAAGATTTAAAATACTCATATGCACTCATTTGCGACTTGTGTATGTCATCAGACGTTCCATAAATCCCTTGTTGGACTACTTACGTGGCTAATATTTTTAGGAGTGAGATGAAATTGGAGAAAAAAGTTGTTCTAGAGAGGGCGGTGATCAGATTTAGCAATTTAATCTCTGATCTTAAAAGAAGGTGCCGGAGGGTGTGTTCAAATAAAAGATGTTCCTTTCAATAATTCACTGATACTTTATTCTTTGATAACAATTTCCTATTTAATATTAAATTCAATATTAACTTTATTATAATTCAGTAATAAATCCACTAATAATTATTCGAAATGTCCGAAATATCCCCTTTTTTAATTATTGTGAGATACCTTAAATTATTATTCTTTCGGAATCACGCCACCTGTATGTCAGCCGTTGACTTGCTTTCTGCGATTTTCCTTTGATTTCGCTGATGTCTTGCTGCTTGCTGCTTCGCTCTACGAGGAATTTCATGCAATCGCTGCGATATAATGTAAGCCAAAATTATCCGTGTAATGGTTTGCTGTAAATTCGATTTTTCTTTATTAATGTTTACGAAGGTCCCACGACCTCTTTGATGGAGATGCTGACTCAAGCTCGTCAGTGGATCTCGAATGTGATGAGAAAAAACCTTCAACTCGGGTTTTTTTCTATTTGCTATGGGTACTGACTCAAACTCGTCAGTATGGTTATGATAAAGGGAATTTAACTCGATCCCTTTATTTAATGATTGAAGCCAGTTGTAATAAAATTCTCAAACTCGAATTTTATCTTATCTATGAACGATGGTGGAGATGCTGACTCAGACTCGTCGGCGGATCTCGTATCGGATAAAGGAAAAAACCTTCAACTCTGGTTTCTCCTGTCTGCTATCTTGACTGACTCAAGCTCGTCAGTGTGGATATGATAAAGGAATTTCAACTCGATCCCTTTATTTAATGATTGAAATCACTTGGAATAAAATTCTCAAACTCGAATTTTATTGATATCTTCGAAGCTCAAAGCGCGCTTGAAGATCTAGAAGTGATCTGACTCGAACCTCGCCGTCTGTCCATATTTATCGAAGTCTTGAACAATAAAAATTGGTGGGGAACTTGGTTTAATGTACATAATTTTCGGTTCATGTTGTTACTTGAACAGCTGTTTATCTTCTTCCTTCCCACATCTGTCAAGTGGAGTTGACTTCTTGTTGGTAAGTTTGTTTGCTTTTAACATTCTTGTTTAATAAATAATTTTATTTATTTCAGGGATATTTGAAGTTGGTGGGATTTTCGGGAGGCGGAGTCTGGAGTTAGTGTTGTGAGGTATGTATTTTTTGTGGAATTTGTTTATCATTTGTTATTGGTTTCAGATTGGCGATTTGCCGACGGCATTTCGATGATTTTCATAATGATGTCGGTTCATAGTTTTTTATGTATTTTCGTGATGTTTAGGGCCGTAAATTTAGTGTAATTTAATATATTTTATTAACATAACTTTATTTTTCAGAAATGCCTGATCTTCCCTTTGAAGGACGTCGGCGTTGGATTTTATAGTGTTTTGTTTACTCTGGTGTTGATTTTTAAGCCATTGTATTTGTGTATATTTGGTGTTTATTTTTCAAGTTCGTGTTTAATAAATGGTAAAATGCTAAGGTAAAAGGATGTGTTGTTATTTATCTTTTTATTTTCAGGATGTCAATTTTCCGGTTGTTCCAATACGGAACATTCTCCCCCGCCTTGAAGCGCTTAGCTTCAAATTTTGAACTTGGTTAATGTCTGCTGATCATCTGTAAGTTTACGTGATTGTGATGATTTGAATAAATAGTCGTTTGTTTTCCCTTTTTTTTTGTTTTAATAATTCAATTATTTTTTTAATGTTCTATGTTCGATTTCGTTTTTTGATTTTCATTATTTGGGTTTTTACCTTGTAAGTAGACACGTATTTTGTTGGCTGCTGTTTTGATGCAGCGTACTATTCCTATGGTTAAACGCAGTCTAAAACTCTTCTTTGCCCTTTTGATCTGCTCCCAAGGTATATTTGTGTTTTTAATTAATGTCCAGAGCTCCTTTTCCACGATTACGTCCGGTGGAGGTTGTTGTCGCTGGCGATAGGTCTCTAGTTTGATGCGTTTTCGTGGTACTTCCTCTTGTCCTTCTGGATGTGGTTGCCGTTTTCTAGTGGTTGGGATTTTACGTGGTATCGTTCGTTTTCGGATCTCCGGTCCACATGGCACGGCCTCAAATGGTCTTTTTATTATTGGCCGTTTTGGGGATGATGGTTTTAGTTGTGTTCTTCCTGTTGCTAGTTGTCTAAAACATTGCATACATTTATGATTGTGTTTTCTAACAGCGTTTCTTGTATGGATGATCCAGTATCTTTCTCGGAGTGTGTTTAGCATCAATTGAGTTCCTCCATGCATTGTAGTTTGATGGGTATTGTCTATTATTAATGCGGTTAATGTTGCTTTCTCCGGTAAGATGATGGGGTGGCGTGTAGCGAATGGTATGTCTGCGTTCTGGATGAGTCCTCCTAATCTTAGGATTCCTTCCTGGTCGAGGAAAGGAGTTAATTTCAATAGCCTATTTTTACTGGATATGGATTGGTTGGATTGCAGCTTCAGGATCTCGTCTCTAAATTCCATGTCTTGGGTGACTCTTATCCAATGTGTTAACGCCGTTTGAATCTCCTTAGCAGTTAAGTGTGTGGCTGGCGCTCTGTGGGATTTTGGTTTGAGTAGATTTAACCATCGACGACAATAGGCTGTGACTCGAAGTAGTTTGTTTAACGAAGAATAGTTGTTTAACAGGTTGGAGATTTTGGAATTCGTTTTTACATGTAAATTGGTTACAGTTTTTCGCTGTCCCATTGTGGTGCCTGGGACTTCCTTACGTTTTGGCCATAGTTCCTTCGCTTGTTGAAGCCATGGTGGTCCTTCCCACCATAGGCTGTGCTGTTTCAGTTCTTCTGGAGTGGTTCCTCTAGTGGCACAATCCGCTGGATTTTCCTCCGTTCGGATGTGATTCCAGCTACCTTGGTCTAGTAATTGATGGATGTTTGAAACTCGATTAGCCACAAAAGTTTCCCAAGAGGAGGGATGTTTGCGTAACCAAGCGAGTACGATGGTTGAATCAGTCCATGCTGTTGTTATGACCTGCTCCATTTTCATGTCTTTCTTGATTTGGGCGAGTAATTTAGCCAATAGGTGTGCACCGCACAACTCTAATTTTGGCAATGATACGGTTTTTATCGGTGCTACCTTACTTTTTGCTGCCAGTAGACGACAGTGGATCGTTCCTGTTCTGTCCTGTGTGCGGATATATACGGCTGCGGCGTAAGCCTTGATGGATGCGTCGGAGAATCCATGAAGTTCGACAGTTTGGGTTGCATTTCTGGTTTGTATCCATCGAGGAATCTGGATGGTTTGGATTGTTTGGAGGTTTGAGCGGAATTTTCGCCACTGTTCTTCTATAGTAATAGGAACTGTCTCGTCCCAATCGATCTTTAGGAGCCACAGGTTTTGTATTAGAACCTTTGCACTGATGATAATTGGTGTGAGCCATCCGATGGGATCGAATAATCTTGCAATCTCGGACAGTATTTTCCGTTTTGTATATGATGTGTCGTCAAAATCCATGGTTACTTTGTATGAGAGCGAATCTGTTGATGGGTTCCATGATAGTCCAATATGTCGTCATGGTTTGCTGCCCATTTCTTTAGTTCCAGACCTCCTGAACGTAGTAGATTGATCAGTTGCTCTTGTTTTTGAGTTGCTTCTTTGATAGTGTCTGCTCCAGTCATTAAATCATCGACGTAGAAATCATTGAGTAGAGCCTCTGAGCCGATTGGATATTTCTTGGCTTCATCCTTTGCCAATTGGTGCATTGTTCTTATGGCTAGAAATGGTGCGCTTTTTGTGCCAAATGTTACGGTCCTTAATGTATAGTCTCGTATGGGTTCGGTAGGGGAGTCTCTCCAGACGATCCGCTGATAGTCTGCGTCCTCTGGATGTATTCGTATTTGGCGATACATTTTTTCGACGTCCGCCATGTATGCGATGCGGTACTTTCTCCATCGCATGAGGATGGTCATGAGAGAGTCCTGTATCACTGGTCCATTCAGTAATGCGCTGTTTAGTGATTTTCCGTTGGAGGTCGGGCGTGATGCGTCGAATACGACACGCAGCTTAGTGGTTGTGCTGCTTGGCTTGAGGACAGCATGATGAGGGAGATAGCAGCATCCATATGTCGTTGTGCCGTCCGATGATTGCCTCTGGAGTGCTGATTCTGGGGTATTGGTCGTTGTCATGTGGCCTAATGTTAGATACTCTCGGATGCATTTTCCATAATCGCATTTTAGGGCTGGGTCTTGCTGGAACCGTTTTTCCATTTGGATAAGCGTTCGGATGGCTATATTTCTGGATGATCCAAATTGGATGTGTTCTTGCTCCGTGTTGAATGGAAGTCGAACCTGATAACGTCCATCGTCACCTCTTGTCACGTTGTTGGCAAAATGGGTTTCGCACAGTGATTCTTCCTTTGTCCATTTCGGTCTTGATGGAAGTTCTTCCAACTCCCAGAATTTCCTCAGGTCGCACTCGGGGGTTATCTGCGTGAAGAAAGTTTGTGCGCTCGTGTCCATTTGTGATGTTGGACTTGTGTTTCCAGTGATGATCCAGCCAAATATTGTGTTTTGGCCTGCTGGTGTTCCATCAGCGCCCTTTCTCAAACCCTCCATGATGAAGTCAGTATATACGTCGGCTCCCAAGAGGATGTCTATATGGCCCGGCTTACGGAATGTTGGGTCTGCCAATTGGAGTCCTTCCAGGTGGGTCCAGTTCTTACTAGAGCATTCTTCGTTCGGTAAAGGATTACTGATTTTTGAAAGGACGAGAGCCTGTGCCTGGGTTTTTTTGCTTGGCTGAGTTCTTGATTGTAACTGTAGCGTTACCCTACTTGTCATTTCACCGGCTGGCAGGTTGCTGATTACCGAAATTGAGGTTTGTGTGGATTCTCGCTTGAGTCGTAAATTCTGCACTACTGCTTCTCGCACAAATGATCTTTGTGACCCGGGGTCGATCAGCGCTCTGCAGACCTGTTGTTGTCCTGTCGGTGATACTACTGTAACCAGAGCTGTCGCTAGTAGTACTTGTTGGTTTTCATAGGGATCTGCGTGGGAGAAAAATGTGCTTGCCTGGGAGATAGGTGGTTCAACACTTGCCCTTGTTGGTTTTTCATCGTTGAAGCTGCCTTGCCTCTCTTGTTGCGCTTTGTGCAGGGATGTATGGTGTGTTCCTCCACATTGAAAACATCTAGTATTGCTAGGACATTGGGACACGCGGTGGTTCGTTCCTAAGCAATTGATGCATAGATCCTTGGACTTGGCTGTCTTATACCTCTCGTCTATGGTTTGTTGCAAGTACTTCGGACATTTTCTTATGATGTGTGGACCTTTACACAAGCTGCATGTGCTGTGGTTTGACACGTGAAATGTTTGTGCTCTTCTTTGTGTCTGTTCTCGTCGCTTGTGTTCATAATGATCAATCTTGCTGTTGGCTGGCTTGCTGATGGCTTCTAATGTTCTAAACCGGGTCTCCAAGAATTCGCGTAGTTCTATCCACGTTGGTATTGATCGTTTTGATTTATGGCTTTGTGATTGTTCCCATAATACGTGTGTTTCGGCTGGTAGCTTCTGGACTAATATATGTATAAGAATGGGATCCCAGTTTTGAACAGAGATCTCCAGATTCTCTATGGCGGTGAGGCATTCATGTGTCCTTGTTTTTAGTTCCTTGATTCCTTGAGCAGACTCTCTAGTTAGCTTAGTTTGACTGAGTAGGATATCGAGCTGGGTTTTCAACAATGCTCGTTTGTTATCATAGTTTTCGACGAGAAGTTTCCATGCTGGTTCGTAATTGGCGTCGCTGATTAATGTGTTGCTGAGAAGTCGTAGTGCTTCTCCGGATAGATGGGCTTTGAGGTATTGGAGTTTTTGAGCTCCTGATAACGATGTCTTGTTGTGTATGAGGCTGGAGAATAGATCCAAAAATGATGGCCACGACGCGTAGTCCCCGGCAAATGTTGGAATTGAAATTCGCGGGAGCTTTACATCATTACTGTGGTGAGCTATTTGGCTGAGGTTGAACTCTGCTGAATATTGCTCGGCTCTTGATGCCTGGTCTGCTGGTGGAAGAATGTTATGGTATTCTTCGTCGATCCTGGAGTATATATCAATGTATGCCGTTTCCGTGTCTGTGTACCAGTCATCTTTGAAGTATGGTAGATCCTTTTCATCCTTCTTGGTTTTCAATGTTGTAATTTGCCGATGGTTGGTTTTGTATTCTGCCCAGTCGTCGTCGAGCGTCTTGAGCTTTTTTTTAAAATACTGTTCTGTTTTTCTGGATGGCCCATCCTTTAAATAATTTCGAAAGGATTTGTCGATTCTATCTCGGACTTCTTCTTGTTGTTTTATTAGGGCTTCCATCTTTATGTTAGGAGAAAGTTATCTTATTTGAATCACGATCCGGCTCGAAGGACCAAATGATCAGATTTAGCAATTTAATCTCTGATCTTAAAAGAAGGTGCCGGAGGGTGTGTTCAAATAAAAGATGTTCCTTTCAATAATTCACTGATACTTTATTCTTTGATAACAATTTCCTATTTAATATTAAATTCAATATTAACTTTATTATAATTCAGTAATAAATCCACTAATAATTATTCGAAATGTCCGAAATATCCCCTTTTTTAATTATTGTGAGATACCTTAAATTATTATTCTTTCGGAATCACGCCACCTGTATGTCAGCCGTTGACTTGCTTTCTGCGATTTTCCTTTGATTTCGCTGATGTCTTGCTGCTTGCTGCTTCGCTCTACGAGGAATTTCATGCAATCGCTGCGATATAATGTAAGCCAAAATTATCCGTGTAATGGTTTGCTGTAAATTCGATTTTTCTTTATTAATGTTTACGAAGGTCCCACGACCTCTTTGATGGAGATGCTGACTCAAGCTCGTCAGTGGATCTCGAATGTGATGAGAAAAAACCTTCAACTCGGGTTTTTTTCTATTTGCTATGGGTACTGACTCAAACTCGTCAGTATGGTTATGATAAAGGGAATTCAACTCGATCCCTTTATTTAATGATTGAAGCCAGTTGTAATAAAATTCTCAAACTCGAATTTTATCTTATCTATGAACGATGGTGGAGATGCTGACTCAGACTCGTCAGCGGATCTCGTATCGGATAAAGGAAAAAACCTTCAACTCTGGTTTCTCCTGTCTGCTATCTTGACTGACTCAAGCTCGTCAGTGTGGATATGATAAAGGAATTTCAACTCGATCCCTTTATTTAATGATTGAAATCACTTGGAATAAAATTCTCAAACTCGAATTTTATTGATATCTTCGAAGCTCAAAGCGCGCTTGAAGATCTAGAAGTGATCTGACTCGAACCTCGCCGTCTGTCCATATTTATCGAAGTCTTGAACAATAAAAATTGGTGGGGAACTTGGTTTAATGTACATAATTTTCGGTTCATGTTGTTACTTGAACAGCTGTTTATCTTCTTCCTTCCCACATCTGTCAAGTGGAGTTGACTTCTTGTTGGTAAGTTTGTTTGCTTTTAACATTCTTGTTTAATAAATAATTTTATTTATTTCAGGGATATTTGAAGTTGGTGGGATTTTCGGGAGGCGGAGTCTGGAGTTAGTGTTGTGAGGTATGTATTTTTTGTGGAATTTGTTTATCATTTGTTATTGGTTTCAGATTGGCGATTTGCCGACGGCATTTCGATGATTTTCATAATGATGTCGGTTCATAGTTTTTTATGTATTTTCGTGATGTTTAGGGCCGTAAATTTAGTGTAATTTAATATATTTTATTAACATAACTTTATTTTTCAGAAATGCCTGATCTTCCCTTTGAAGGACGTCGGCGTTGGATTTTATAGTGTTTTGTTTACTCTGGTGTTGATTTTTAAGCCATTGTATTTGTGTATATTTGGTGTTTATTTTTCAAGTTCGTGTTTAATAAATGGTAAAATGCTAAGGTAAAAGGATGTGTTGTTATTTATCTTTTTATTTTCAGGATGTCAATTTTCCGGTTGTTCCAATATGGAACAGGCGGCTATCCCCAATGTAGCAGACTTCTTTTAGTCTTACTTACTTAACTTACTTAATTGCTCCTTTAATCCCTCATGGGACATAGGGCGGAAACAGTTGCCCTCCAGCGGACTCTGTTTTGTGCGACCGCTCTCAACTCTGACCAGGATCTCCCAGTTGTTCCGGCGTCTGTTAATAGGGTTCTCCTCCACGTTGTCGTAGGTCTTCCGAATCGACGGGATCCTTGCGGATTCCAATCAAGGGCCTATTTGGCTAGATTCTCGTTTTCGCGTCGCAAGGTGTGGCCAACCCAATTCCATTTCCTTTCTTGGCCGGCACGGCGCCATAGTTCCTCATTTGTAATTCTATCATGCCAGCGGATTTTTAGGATTCGACGTAGGCATCTGTTGATGGAAACTTGTAGGCGCCCTGTGATGAATTGGGTGACTTTCCATGTTTCGCAACCGTACAAAAGAACTGCCTTAACGTTGGAGTTGAACAGCCGCAATTTGGCGTTAATTGAGATCTCCGTTGATCTGCATATGTGAAACAGGCATGCATATGCGCTTCTTGCTTTATTTATTCTGGAACTGAAGTCTTCTTCTGTACCACCGTTTTCGGTAATAATACTACCGAGATAACAGATCTACCAGTTTCACATCCCAGTTATTTAGCGCTGTCTGTACAAGGGTGTTTGCATTTATCCGCATTTCTTTAGTTTTAGTCGGATTTAGCCTTAAGCCTGCTGAACTACTTTCTGTTGCCAAATTGTTTAACATGTTTTTAACGTCGTAGTGTTTGTGGGCCAGCAAACAAATATCATCCGCGTAGTCGAGATCATTAAGGCGGCCTAGCAATCCCCATTGTATGCCACCTGTTCTTCTATCTAGAGCGCTGACAAGAATGTCGCTTATTACTATAGTAATGGTGAAAGTAGGCATCCTTGTCGTACTCCTGAGCTCACCTCAAAGCTGTCGGATAATTTTCCATTATGGAGAACTCTGCATTTGGAATTGTTGTATAGAGCTTTTATCAATTCTATTATTCCCCGTGTTCTTTTAATGAACTGGGTTTTGAGAGCTTTTGAGTTCCCATACAAAATCGAAAACCCAGGTTTTATCTGGGTCTTCTGGTTCTTCGATTTTGTATGGGAACTCAAAAGCTCCTCAAAAGCTCTCAAAACCCAGTTCATTAAAATAACACGGGGATTTTGTCCGGCACTCCACGTTGCCGTAGAGCTCGCCATATAAAGCTCCTATTAACCGAGTCGAACGCTTTCTCATAGTCTACGAAAGCAAGGTAAAGAGCGATCGGAATTCAGTAGACTGCTCCACTATGATTCTTAAGGTGTTCATATGATCTATGCAGGAGCGACCCTTTCTGAATCCGGCCTGCTGTCTTTGAAGCGTTCGATCTACTGACTCTCTTTTCCTTGATAATAATATGTGGGGCAAGATTTCGCCCACAGTAGATAATAGACAGATGCCTCTCCAGTTGTCACATATTGTTACGTCCCCCTTTTTTTGGTATTTTGACAATGATACCTTCCGTCCAATCCTCCGGAAAGGTACAGGTGTTCCTTGCTATTTCCAGGATTGGTTGTAGCGCATCTGCTATGAGGCTTGAGTCGGCTTTCAAAATTCTGGCGGGATGCCATCTTTTCCATCTGCTTTACCATTGGCCATTGCATGAATTGCGGTTACTATTTCAGTCTTGGATGGGGCACGAGTGGTGATTATTATTGGCTGTGCATTGTTGTTGTTGTTTTCCTGAGGTTCCTGCGAAAAAGAACCATTCAGGGCGGCGAAGAAGTAGTGTCTCCATCTTTGGAGTTGCTCCTCGTCGCTGCACAGCAGCCTTCCATCCGCACTCTTTACGGCATGTTTTTTAGTAGAGTGCTTTCTCGAGAGCTGTTTAGTAATTTGGTACAGCACCTTTTCCGCTTTCTCTGTGAGCTCATTTATCTGCCGTCTTTTATCACGCCGGACACTTCTCTTTACCTCCCGGTGTAATTGGGAGTATTCCCGTTCAGGTTGTTGGCGTTTTTCCGGGTCGCTTGTAGAGTTCACGTTATTTTTGAAGGCCCTTCTGCGTTCTATTTTTTGCCAGGTTGTGTCCGAGATCCAGTGTTGCTGGTTTCTTTGGGCATAACCGATGCTTGTTTCCGCTGCTGTTATTATAGCGCCCTTTGTTGTGCTCCACAGCTCTTCAATATTTGTGTCGTCAGATATAGTTCTCCATCTGCGGCTGACGGCCACGTGATCTATCTGATTTTTTGTTCTACCATCGGGCGATACCCAGGTCTCCTTGTGTATCTTCTTGTGACAAAAGTAAGTTCCACCTACCATGAGTTGGTGGGAACTACAAAAGTCAACGAAAAACTCACCATTGTTATTAGTAACTTGGCTTAGGCCTTGATTTCCAATTGTGTGTTCAAGGCCGGTGTTGTTGGGGTCGATCTGTGCGTTTAAGTCACCCATCAAAACAATGATGTCTCCCCTTGGAATAGAGCGAAAAACCTCATTCAGTCGCATGTAGAACTCGTCTTTGATG
Organism: Thereva nobilitata; assembly: GCA_963855945.1. Classification (NCBI taxonomy): domain Eukaryota; kingdom Metazoa; phylum Arthropoda; class Insecta; order Diptera; family Therevidae; genus Thereva; species Thereva nobilitata. The sequence goes on along the minus strand of OY979697.1, from coordinate 52,909,904 downwards.
TCATCTTCTGCGTCTTCATTCTTTAGACTACTAGACCAAAACTGATGATTTCTTCTTGTTGATGCAGTGATGATGTTCTGCTTGGTCTATGGGACATAAGCCGACGCCTTGTTGGTGGTGCACAGGCTCTTTAACCAATATACTAGGTAAAAGCAATCAATTTGGCTGAAATCAACTTGCAGAAATGAGATGGTCTATGGCACATAAGCCTAGACCCTGTTGTTAGTGCACAGGCTCGTAAACCAATACACAATGTACGAAATAAAAGGTTGAAAGTTGTCACTTGCAGACTCACAAGGGGAAAAATAAGAAGTCTTGTTTACTTGAGTATGAATACTGGACTTTATTTTATGTTAATTTTATTTATATATGAATTTCTTATCTTCTAAAATTTTAAATCTACCTACATGGAATTTTGATTTGTGTAATAATTTTTAATGTCTAAGATTTTAGATGAAATTTACTGACTTTGACTTCCTTCGTGCAGAGTACGGAAACGCACACTTGTGTGCGATAAACTTTGTGTGCGCCAAAACGCACATACTAATGAGCTGTGTGCGCTTTACTTGTTCTTATTACTCACGCACGTGAGCTGTGAGTAAATATTTCGTGTGCGCACATGAGTCGAAAAATAAGTTTCACATGAGTAATTGGAAATACGACTCAAACTCATTTTTCGACTCATGTGTGCACACGAAAATATTCAATTACTCACAGCTCTTGTGCGTGAGCAATTGACAATTCTCCTTATTACTCACGCACGTGAGCTGTGTGCGCTTGAATTTTTTCGTGTGCGCACATGAGTCGAAAAATGAGTTTTGAGTCGTTCGTGTGCGCACGCGAGTGTGCGTTTCCGAACTCTGCTTCGTGTGAATATTTTCTTGCCGGACTTCACAAGAGCAAAGTGATTACGGCTGCAACTTGACACCTTGTGTTTCAAGTGCATTCCAATTGTTGGATTTGTCTATTGTGTTGAGCTATTGGGCTAGTTATGATATTTGAAGAATATTGTTGTACAGAATTTTTCGTTGCTTTATTATAATGATATGAAATTAATTTTTTGTTTTTGTTGTTTTTATTTTAATCACATGAAATTTTGTTTTTGTTGTTTTTAATAACTTTTACTCAACTTACAGACCTTTGACTAAATTTGAACGTGCGGGTCGTCTGTGACGTCACTGTGAAATTAGTAGGCTAGTAAACGTGAATGAATTTATCCGATAGTTGTTTACTACAACTGTCGCAACTGAAATTTACTTGTATTACAGTGTTTTTCATAGTGAGCTCTATCAAAGGCCATCAAGTCTTTAAGCAGTCAAATTATATGCAGCCTGCAATTAATTTATGGCGATGCTTCTCACTTTGTGAGTTAATGACTAATATGCGACAACAAGGAGACAACATGTTTGTTGATATTCTCAATGCACTAAGAATTGGAGAATTACTACCAGAGCATATGAAGATTCTCTTCGAACATGTCACTGATGACTTCACGGGAAAATTTCGAAAGAAAATGCTTTAAGAATTTATGCAACTCTCATTGACGGGAGTTGCTGCTCGCCTCATAAATGGGCAGACACTGCACAGCTTATTCAAGCTTCCAGTGCAGAAAGACGGTAAGAACGGTCGGCTTTTACCACTGACTGGAAATTATCTTAACATCATGCGCAATCAATGGAGAGACGTAGAATTTATGATTATAGATGAAATCTCAATGGTTCCATTTGAGATGCTGTACATGATTGAAACTCGATTGCGACAACTCAAAAATAATGAAGATGGGTTGTTCGGAGGAATAAACATTTGAGTGTTTGGAGATCTTTTCCAACTTCCACCTAACAAAGGCCATCAAGTGTTTAATCAGCCAAATTATATGCAGCCTGCAATTAATTTATGGCGATGCTTCTCACTTTGTGAGTTAATGACTAATATGCGACAACAAGGAGACAACACGTTTGTTTATATTCTCAATGCACTAAGAATTGGAGAATTACTACCAGAGCATATGAAGATTCTCTTCGAACATGTCACTGATGACTTCACGGGAAAATTTTCGAAAGAAAATGCTTTAAGAATTTATGCAACTAGAGCAAAAGTTGAAGCGCATAATACAGGTGTAGTTGAACATTTTAAAGCTAAAGGTGTTAAAATGATTACAGTTCAAGCACAAGATCGTATTATTGATTCGCGTGAGACAATTGCACCAGACAAATTAAATAAAATGATTCCCAAAGATATTAATAAGACTGCTGCCCTTGAAAAGGAAATTACAATTTTTGGTGGTGCTAATGTCATGCTTCGTTCTAATGTTGACGTATCAAAAGGTTTAGTGAATGGAGCTATCGGCAATATAAAGGAAATAAATTGGCCATATTTTAGAAGAGCGCAACTTGATGCAAGAGAAATCCCTTCAGTTAAAATTGAGTTTGAAGGAGGCATCGAGAATCATTTAATTAAACCGATAACAAAAGAATTTCCTGCATTAGGAAGTTTTGGCAGAGCAGAACGTCGCATGTTGCCAATTGTGTTATGCTATGCTACCACATCTCATAAAATGCAAGGTGGCACATTAGATTTAGGAGTCGCTGATCTCTCAGGTCTCTTTGCTAAAGGTCAAGCATATGTAATGCTGAGTAGATTTAGATCTTTAGACGGATTAAAAATTGAAAATATAAATCCAGTACAATTAACAGGCAAAAAACCATGCAATACTGATGCTCTTGAAGAAATGGAGCGCATGAGAAAATTACCTGCTGCTTTTTAATATGGATCAATTAAAAAATTTCTTGTTATTTATAGTTGTGACTAAAATGTACAAAATAAAATATAGTTGTGACTAAAAAGTAAAAAATAAAAAAATGAGTTAAAAAAACTTTTAAAAGAAATAACTTTTATATAAATAAAATGCACTAAAAAGTACAAAATAATTGTTTCTTTCTCAGTGATATACACACGAAAAGTTTCATTGCGAAATAAGAAATGCTAGAACTCAGACTAAATCTTAAACTTGAATGTATTAACAATATTTTAAAATTATAGTATCTCGTTTGACTTTAAATGTTTGAACTCTTATCAATGTATTGTGTAAATTTACAGCTTTTCAAGTGCATTAATAAAAGTTTGGGCATCCATAACTATAATCACAATTGTCTAACTGCAGCTCATGCCCAAACTTTTATTAATGCACTTGAAAAGCTGTAAATTTACACAATACATTGATAAGAGTTCAAACATTTAAAGTCAAACGAGATACTATAATTTTAAAATATTGTTAATACATTCAAGTTTAAGATTTAGTCTGAGTTCTAGCATTTCTTATTTCGCAATGAAACTTTTCGTGTGTATATCACTGAGAAAGAAACAATTATTTTGTACTTTTTAGTGCATTTTATTTATATAAAAGTTATTTCTTTTAAAAGTTTTTTTAACTCATTTTTTTTATTTCTGTTTTCAGGAATGTTAGATTCCTAATATCCTCCCCTACGGTTGAAAGTTACATTCAACAGGACGTGGGCCCGAAATTGGCTCTAAATTCAATAGGTCATGGTAATGCTTCCATCTCGATGGCTGGTTGCCTTCCTGGTGTTGTTAGTCGATTCTTGTAGCATTTGTATATGAGGTAGCCTATTATGATGATGACGACAATAATGCATAGGTATGATGCTGCGAAATGGTGAGTGTTGAGATGGTGTAGTTTAGGGAGATGCCATCCAATTCATGAAGCTGCTTCTTAATCCTTGATATTTCTTCCAGATGTGGAACGTAATTGCGTGTCTGGAAAGCCGCGGGAATTAATTGACCTGATTGTAGTTTCTCGGTTATATTGCTGGCGGGGAGAACTGCTTTTTTTGGTGTTGAAAGTAGGTTTTTCCGACCTTGCAGCGTTAGAAGTGGTTGATTCACTACACAACCATCTTGCAGACTTAGTAAGCCACTATTTTCACCTTTATGCCGATGATATTAAGATTTTCGCCCCCATACGCTCTGACTCGGACTGTTCCCTACTTCAGGATGAATTTAATGTATTTCTGGAGTGGTCTAAGGGCATCGATCTGGAGCTAAGTAAATCTAAATGTAATGCATTTTCTTATTTTCGCTCAAAAGTTCAATAATGAGCTTGGTTCAATAATGAGCTCAAGCATCTGAAAAATCAGAAGAATAGACTTTGGAAAACCTATTTAAAGAGAAAGGACACTCCGAGTCTCAATTTATTTATAAATTGCTATAACCGATTTCGTTCACTCTCTTCTGCTCTGTATCGAGAATATCTTAGCTGTATGAGCGATAAAGTGTTTACTGATCCTAGAAATTTCTTTAAGTTCGTCAACTCTAAGAAAAAGGTTGATAACTACCCTAATGCCATGCAGCACACGAACTTGTCTAGTAGTGAGTCGCCTGCGATTTGCAACATGTTTGCGTCATTTTTTCGTCAATCTTTCTCACCTTCTGACTTTCAGCCTAATGACAATAATTTTCGTCACATATTTACTAACCGTGAGGCTAATATTTTACCCCTCTCAATTACCAGTGCTGATATCGCGAAACATATTAACGAACTCCCATTCGACTTCACCTCTGGCCCCGATGGTATTCCTCCTGCTGTCCTTAAGTCCTGTGCAGAGGTTCTACAGTCTCCCCTGAAAACCCTCTTCCAAAAATCCCTTGATAAAGGGTACTTCCCTACTCTTTGGAAGAATTCGTTTATAATCCCTATTCACAAGAGTGGTAGCAAGAATGAAATATCGAATTATAGACCAGTTGCGAAGCTGTCTGTCATTCCGAAACTCTTTGAATCGATTATCTATTCTGCAATCGCGCCTATCTGCAGGAGGTTGGTATCAACGAACCAACATGGCTTTCTTGCAGCCCGTTCCACTACCACCAATCTTCTTGAGTTCACTTCTCATACTGTCGAGGGCTTCGTTTCCGGTTGCCAGACTGATTGTGTTTACACTGATTTTAGTAAGGCATTTGACAAGCTCTCTCACTCCATTATACTTCTCAAATTAAGGATGTTGGGCTTTCCGCGAGCCCTTCTAGTATGGTTCCAGTCTTACTTAGCTGACAGGACCTACCAAGTTCTTTTTCGTGGATCCAAATCAGTAACCATTGAAGCGTCATCCGGTGTTCCTCAAGGAAGTCATCTTGGTCCCTTGCTCTTTATTCTATCAATTGATGATATTGTTCCCTTGCTAAGACACTGTAGAATCTTGATTTACGCTGATGACATCAAATTGTATCGTCACATAAAAAGTATCGAGGATTGCAAACTTTTGCAAGCTGACCTTGACACCTTTTACTCTTGGTGTGTGAACAACAACCTGGTTCTCAATATTAGTAAATGTGAAACCATGACTTTTGGGAGAAGTCGTACTCCTATAATTTTTAACTACACCTTTTCTAACGAGAGTGTCCGTCGTGTTAATTTTGTAAAAGATCTCGGGATTAGATTTGATAGTAAACTCGATTTTTCTGCCCACATTAACTATATTGCTTCCAAAGGTAGTTTAGTCCTGGGTTTTATAAAAAGGTGGTCTAAAGAACTCAATAACCCCTTGATTACTAAACACCTTTATATCTCTCTTGTCAGACCATTACTCGAGTATGGGTCCCAGGTTTGGTCTCCTCACTACTCTTCGCACGTTGGAAGAATTGAGTCAGTTCAAAGGAGGTTCGTTCGATTCGCACTGAATCATCTTCCTTGGGATGACCCAATAGCTCTTCCACCATATGAATCTCGGCTTAAGTTACTCAACTTAAGCTCTCTTTGCAGGCGTCGTGAGGTTGCCGATGTTGTATTTGTTCATCAGCTCCTTAATGGAAAGGTTGACTCAGGTTTTCTGAGTCGCCGTGCGTCGTTTAGAGAGAGTAGATACAATTTGAGAGGGCCACCTCTCTTACACACCAACTCCTCTAACACGAATTACGGCAGATTCGAGCCTGTTAATCGCATGTTCATTAATGTGAATAGAAATATCGATGTTTTTAGCGTAAGCATTAGTAAAGACGTCCTTAAAAGGAGTCTTTTCAATCTGACGTGACTGACTTTTCTTGCACGCTTCTTTGTGTATTGCATTTCTTTCTGTTTTAATTGAGTGTGCAATCTCTGGGGGGTCACACCTCGCATATAAAAATGTGCGGGGTGTGACCTTTTCGGGATTGCATATTCAATTTACATGTTGCATGCTTTAGTTGAGCCTATCTCAGTGCTAATTGTGCTGAGCTGGTAAATTTTTCTTGGCCCAGCTAAGAAGTGTACCTTCTGAATTAGAAGGGTAACTCTATATGCATGATTGTGTGTTGCATGTAAAAGACCCTATAATCTACCCTTACTCGCTCGATGGCTATATACTTGCTCGTCCGGCGACTATTAGAGATCTTGGGGTTTACTTTAACCACAAGTTCGACTCTACGGTCCATATAGAAGTGACTTGCAATAAAGCCAATCAATTCTTGGTTTTATTAAGAGAAAAAATGTCGCCTTTAAGAACCCCTTGACCCTAAAGACTCTTTTCGTTTCCTTGGTCAGGCCGATTCTTGAATATGCATCCGTTGTATGGTCTCCATATACGAAAGTGCATGAGGATCGAATCGAAGCTGTCCAGAGAAATTTCTCAAGGTATGCTTTGCGCAAGTTAAATTGGGCATCGCATGTTCCAACTTACAGCGCTAGATGTCAACTTCTTGGACTCCAAACACTTAAATGCAGACGTATTTTGGCATCTGTTATGTTTGTGAGAGATACTCTTTGCTTTAAAGTTCAGTCTTCCTCTCTTCTCGCGCTGTTCAATATTTATGCACCTGAGACGCGCCTTAGATCTAGACCTTTGCTGTTTGTGCCGATGAACAGAACCACGTATGGGCAGAAGGAACCAGTCTCGAGAGCGGCGTCATGTTTCAACTCAGTCTATGATAATCTTGATATATCAATGGATAGTCAACTTTTTAAAGAAACTGCAATGTTGCACTTGCAGTCTGTCCCTTACGATGGTTCCGCTTGATTCATCTTTCTCGATATTTTCAATTAATTGTAATTCAAATAGCTCCTGCCTATGTTAAAGCTAACTTTATTTTATTGTATATTTTATTAATAATTTGCACTTTTGTATTGTTATTTCCATAGAATTCTTTTCATTATGTTATTGTCCTTAGTCTGTAAGTCTCATAATGTAGATGTTGACTGTATAAATAAATAAATAAATAAATATGGGATAACTCAAAAGTGAAGTTTCTGATATTAAGTACAATGTTCTTTAATTTGGTTTTACAATGGTTTTGTTTTTTTGCAAGAACATTTAAATTTTTGTTCTAATAAGTAAATGCAGCCTCGGAAAAATAATTCCTTGCATTTTACATGAAGTATTTGCACCATGGTTTTTGCCTTTCGAAAAACTTGAAAGAGTTTGTTAATTGCTCTTGAATGAAATATATGAAAATCATCGAATCCTTTCTAAACGTCATAAGGGATAACCAAAAAAAGTGCAAAAAAATTGTGCAAAAATGACTTATTGTGGTTATTTGAATTTTTAAAATGAAGAGAAGCACGTAAAATAGAAATTATTACGAACAACATCGCGAAGAAATCGCTAAAAAGAGGGCATCGAGACAAACTAATGAATTGGTGATGAATGGAAATGAAAGCCAAAATGCTACACATTCTACCGGTTCTGTTCGTAGGCAACCTAAAGAATTTTTAAGGCTGCCATACACGATTATTGTAATAATTATATACCGCAAAAATTCAGCTTAGATGATTTGTGCAAGGAATGTACAGATATTGTTCAGGTTTAAATTATAGATTATGAGAGATTAGGATTTTTCAAGATGGGTTCTCAAAGTTGGCAATTCTACTGTTGAATGTCCAAAAGGAATTAAAAATACTCTGCATAGTATTTTAGTTCCCTCTAAATTTATCTCGAAAAATATTGAAACTTTCACCACGCAAGATGTCCTTAGTATTTCTAAAAGAGCAGTTTTATGTCCCAAAAATGATCACCTCCGTGTAATAAATGAATCTGTTCTTGCTAGAATGAACACGGAAGGAAGAGTGTCATACTATTCAATCGATTCCATGGTAATAGATGACGATAGTTTTTTTAACCAAGCACACGTAAACTTTCCAGTAGAATTTCTTAATACTTTGAACCCATCCGGGGGCACATAAGTTAAATTTAAAAAAAGGTTGCATAGTTTTGTTACTACGAAACTTTCCATTAAAAGTGGTTTGTGTAATGGAACCAGATTAGCTATTCGGGACTTTCGCGCGAATGTAATCCCAGCCGAGTGTCTTTCAGGATCTCAAAGACGCAAGATTCACTTTATCCCACGAATTTCGTTGGATACATGAAACGACCCTGCTCTTCCATTTAATTTCAAGCGTCATCAATTTCCTCTGCCCCTAGCCTATGCAATGACAATAAATAAGTCACAAGGTCAAACATTCGAAAAAGTTGGTCTTTTTCTTCCGGAACCATGTTTTACGAACGGTCGTCAGTTGTATACAGCGATTGTAAAATTGATGTTTCAAGTTGTCTAAAACAGGAAGTTACCCCTCAAGAAACTGTCACTGAGAACTTGGTTTATAAAGCAGTGGCGGTTCGTAAGGTTCAGGATAAGGGAAGCAATGCGTAGGGCGTCAAAGCTAATGTACCCCGCGAGCGATAAAAGTAAAGGTATCGGCGGCTTTAATTAGAAAAACTGAAAAATAACAAATTTGAAAACGAATTAAGTAATTAACCCCATGCAAAAAGTAGAAACCCGTATTACCAATCTATATTCTTTTTATTTTAATATAATAAAAAATAATATAGTAAGTTATACATACAGTGGCGAACAGAAGTCAACGTACACCATACAAAATAGCAAAAATTCGTATTTTCATTTTATTTTTAAAAATTGAAAAAAATTGTGATATCACAATATACGTATCAAAACATTTTATTGAAATTCCATAATAAATTATTTCTACAAAATAAATAACAAAAAAGTGAAATATACAGAATTCACAAATAACAAAAGTCTACGAACACTTAAAAATTTTTATTATTATTTTTTGTAGAAATTATTTCATTATGCTATTTCAATATAATGTTTTTGTACAGAGGATTGTACTTATTTATTTTGTAATATCACAATTTTTTTATGCTATAGTAAACGAATTTTCGCTATTTTATATGGTGTACGTTGACATTTGTTCGCCACTGTATAACACAATTCAAAAAAATAATCTCTCTCTATCCCTTTAAATCATCATTAAAGAGAATCATAAAAAACAAATGGAAGCTACAAATTTTCAGCTTCTTCAATACTCACCTCCTGCCACCCCAGTATAACACAATTCAAAAAAATAATCTCTCACTATCCCTTTAAATCATCATTAAAGAGAATCATAAAAAACAAATGGAAGCTACAAATTTTCAGCTTCTTCAATACACACCTCCTGCCACCCCATTAGGATAAAGAGAAAGTTCACCCATCATCGATCTTTTTTTTTATTGACTCAAACGAAAATTCATATTAAGAGTCAAAACAAATTTCGAAGCAAAATTTTCAAGAGCAACTCCACAGCAGGCGAAACCAGAGCAGAATACCAGAAAACGAAACCAAGAAAACAAGAGAATATGGTGGATAGAGAAAATTTGTCTATGTTCGACTTCTCATATCCCGGGATTCGGCTCCGAAGAAGCTGCGTTTAGTTCAGCTTCTCAGGGACCTGTATCAACGCAAACCTTTGCGTGAGTGTGAGTTCAATTGAATTGAATGTGTTGGACTTTTCACGTTGATTTTCGGTGCCAAAGAAGCTGGAGATATTACAGCTTCCCTACGTTATGTTAAGCCTCGGCCACGATAAGAGCGGCGAGCGGCACCAGAAAAATTTAATGTCTCGGATTAGAGGTGAGCGGCACTTTAGTATTGCCGCTCTACCGCTCTCCGCTCGTATCGTGGCCGAGGCTTTATTCTTTGTATACAGTAGTATGAATTGTACATTTTATATAAAAAAATCTGTACATTGCTTGCTTAGTGTTTCCAGATGAAGAAATATATTAAGATTTTGTTTTTGATTAATCTTAATATATTTAAATTAATTTTTTATGAAGTTGCCTATTTGGTCAAGGGAAGCAGTGCTTCCTTTGCTTCCAAAGTGGAACCGCCACTGTTATAAAGAAGTTTTAATGTAAATAAAAAAATAAATTAGGAGAGAACTCTTCCTTTTTGAACCGTGCTCAAGCGATTGTAAAATTCAAGTTCGAAATGATCCAAAACAGGAAGTTACGGTTTGAGGAATTACCACTGTAGGCTTTGGGATAATTAAAATAATATATACTCTGCAAAATTGTGCAGGGGCCCGACTAGTATACCACTAAATTCCATTCACTTGCTATTATATTGGCTGGTCGTAGGTGTTCAAAATATATTCCAGGTTGTTTCTCAAATTTTGTTGTGTTTACAGGTGAGCAAGGGACGCCGGGAATAAATAGGCAGGTGAGGAGTAATGTGAGAATGGCTGATCCCATTGAGATTTTTCTTCTTTTGGAATGTTGATTTTGTTCTTGGGACAGTTGCTGTTGGTTTGTTGAGCTTGTTGATGCTATAGGTGATCCTGATCCGGTCGGCGGTTCTTCCTCTGTAATTGGCAATTCACTGTTTTCGTGTTCTAGCTTTTCAATCGGAAGTGGCGCTAGTTTATGGATGGGACGACGAAAAGTCCCAGTGGATGTTTTGACGTCAGCCACACGAACCAGTCCATCATCTCCTGAGAAGGTTTCAACTATTCGCCCTCATATCCATTTGAGTGGAGGGGTGTTCTCCTCTTAAATGATTACCATAGGCTTTCCTTAAATGATTACCATAGGTCTTCCGCACACATCAAAACAAAAACCGGTTTTATAGGCAAGGGGTCGCAGGGAAGACAGTTTTTCTTCCATAATTTTCCATCATTTGTTCCCCCAAACATTTTCTGGTTTCACCGTCCATTACACTAACACAAGCATGTTTTCGTTCTCGGCAAAGCTGCTTCGCTGTGCTTGCACCCCACACTACTCCATAGGCATTACAATCATTACACGAAAATGATGGAGAAAAGTGAGTTCCGAGTGTACTATTGAACTCATATAAAACCGGTTTAAAATTATGGACAAGTCTGCGAAGGGCCATAGTTCTACGTTGAATGTTTTGAGCTGGGTGTTTCCACTTGGATCTTAGCTGGAGGTGGTTTAAGTATTCCTTGTGCCATCGCCGCCAAAATTCATTCTTCAATTTTGTGACTAACTTGTGACTAGTGTAGCTTTGTCGGGCTCTACATGAGCGTTAATTGGCGCAGTCAGCGGTTCACCAATCAAAAAATGGCTTGGCGTGAGGGCAGTTAGATCCTTGGGATTATCCGAAATTGGGGTAATGCGTCTTGAGTTGAGTATAGCTTCGACCTCGGTCACTACTGTCTCCATTTCTTCATATGCCATGGAAGCTGCGGCCAGTGCTGACTTCACTGTAGCTTCCCAAAGACCACGAAAATGGGGTGCCCTCGGAGGTATCAAGTGGAAATCAGTACCTTTCGAACTGCAGGTTGTGGATATCTTTGAGTCAAGAAGTTGTCTGACCTCCTCAAGCTGTCTCTTAGCACCAACAAAGTTGGTGGCATTGTCGCAATAGATGTGGCGACAATGTCCTCTTCTTGAAGTAAAGCGCTTAAGAGCACCTATAAATCCTTCAGATGTAAGGTTACTTACAATTTATAAGTGCACTGCCTTAGTAGCGAAGCAGGAGAACACTGCAATGTATGCCTTATGGGAACGTTTTCCCCGTAATTTATAATGGACCCATATTGGCCCACAGGAGTCCAGCGAGCTGCTGGAAGATTTCCCATTAGTTGATTGAGAGTTTTAGGTTTCACTCTTGAGCAGAAAACACAATGCTACACTATCGATCTTTATAGTGTTTTTCCTTTTACGGGCCAATAGGTTTGCCTTGGCATCGATAACAATGCCTGTGGACCAAGATGATGATTGTCCCTATGGAGTTCTGTCATTATCACCTTCATTAATGGGTGGGTATACGATAATAAGATCGGATGTTTGGAGTCGAAATGCAGATTGGGGGCTTGAAGGCGGCCACCAACCCTTATAAGACCATCTTGGTCAAGAAAAGGCGTTAAATTACCAATTGGGCTACTACTCGACATTTTGTGATAACGCTGTAAATGTACAGCGTCACCCTTGAATTCCTGCAACTGCATGTGCTTCAAAATGATTGTTCTTGCGTCATGTAATTCCGTAGCTTCAAGCCTTTTTGAGCATGCCTTGCGGTTACTGACATTATACTTAAATCTTTTGACGTAGGCTATAATTCGTACTATAGTCCAGTCATTTTAGACATTAAAAATCTAACATTTAACAATAATTCCAAAAGTTTTAAATCTTTGGTGAACCTATTGGTACACCGAGAAAACAATAAATCTAAATTTGCAACCTTCTTCGAAGTCCGGAACATTGTTAAAATTGCAGATAAATGGAATTTGTCTGCATTTTCGTCAAAAAAATTCCAAAAGTGCTGCAAACTTGGAGTAGCGCTAAACGCATTATTTTATACCTCGTACCATATTTGCAACCAGTTTAAAAGTACGGAACATTGTTTTTTGTTCTGAGCATTTGCAACCAAAATTTAAAACTTTTGTTATTATTTAGAGGCCATTTTGTTCGAAAAACTGGCCACAAATGACAAATATTATAAAAAAAACCAACGTCCAACTCAGAAGGTTGCAAATTTGTGCAATTGTTCGGGACATTGTTCGGATGCAGCTCTCGAGTTTGCAAGACTTGAATTTTGTCTGTAAGTTTATTTGCAAAAAAAGGTATTTAATAAATTTTTAATAAAATAATGTTCCGTAGCTTTAAAATGGTTGCAAATCTGATACGTGATATGAAATAAAGCATTTAACACTAATGCAAGTTTGCAGAACTTTTGGAATTCTCTTCGCGACAATATTGCAAAATTTCATTTCTTGCAATTTTAACAATGTTCCGGACCTCGGCCAAGGCTGCAAAATTTTATAGTTTGTTTTTATGCTCTTCCGGACCTTACATGAAAGTTTCAAAACTTTTGGAATTATTGTTAATTGATTGTCCACACTGACTGGCCTACTAGCCTTTTAAATGAATTCCTTTGGTCTATGGTGCCTATGATATGTTTATTTGCAGTGGACCTTCCTACGTTCCTGTGTACACTCGGTTTTTTGCTGAAATGGCGGTGGCCACACTGATTCTGCTCCATGAAGATAAAATGGGCCTTGAAACCAGAAAGCGTTAGATCGTAGGTGGTCTGGTGAAAGACCTCTAGAAATGAGATCTGCTGGATTCTGTTTAGACGAAACGTGTCACCACTGGGTCGGCTTGGATAGTCGCTGAATGCTGGAAACTCTGTTTGCCACGAAGGTGTGGAAGGATGATGACTTCGAATGGATCCATGACAGTGCAATTTCTGAGTCAGACCAGAAATAGATGTTCTCTCTTGACAACTGAAGATCTTTCTGGATTCTATCTTCAAGCTCGGATCCCACCTTGGCAGCACATAATTCAAGCCGAGGTAAGGTGTGTTGCTTGAGTGGTGCTACTTTTGACTCGGCACATATTAATTGTACAGTTATGAGTTTTGATTTGTACACTGCTCGAAGGTATGCAGCTGCCCCGAAAGCCTTTTCTGAGGCGTCACTGAAAATATGAAGTTGTATCCTCTCTGGAATATTGGGTGAAAATATGTGCCTTGGTATTGAGATCTCATTGACAAGATCAAGTTCCTTCTTAAAGTTGGTCCAGAAAGTGTGGTGTTCCTGGGGTAGTGCAGCCTCCCAATCTAGCTTTATGGACCATAAGGTTTGTGAGAATATTTTCGCCTTGATTACAACTGGACTCATTAGGCCTAATGGATCAAATAGGTGTGCAATATCGGACGCCACACTACGCTTTGTGACCTTTTTGTAATCCAATCTGTTGTATCTTATTTTGAATATATCATTTTTAGGGTACCAGATAAGACTCATGGTTTTAATGTGCTCATCAGATCTATTATTTAGATCTAACTATATTTCTTGTTGATCATACGGAATGCTTTGTAAGAGCTGTGGTTGATTTGAACACCATTTGCTGAGCATGAATCATCCTTCCTTTAACAGGGATTCTATCTGACATCGTGTTTCAATGGCCTCACTTAGTTTATCTGACCCAGCTAACACATAATCCACATAAAAATTTCTCTTTATTACCTTTAGTGCTAGTGGGTACGCTTCAGCTTGCTCTTCAGCTAGATGTTGTAGGCATTTAACAGCTAAATAAGGTGCACATGCTGTGCCGTATGTTACGGTCGTAAGTTTGTAGCATTTCAGCTTTTCGACAGGACTATCACGCCATCATATTGGTTGGAGATTTTGATCTCGATCGTCAACTTGAATTTGGCGGTACATCTTTTCTATATCCGCTGTGAATGTGTAGCTGCGCAGCCGGAACCGTAATAGTATTGACAATACATCGTCTTGGATGACCGGTCCGTTGTGAAGAATGTCGTTCAATGATTTTCCAGAGGAGGTGCGAGCGGAGCCGTCGAATACCACCCAGACCTTTGTTGTAGTGCTTTCTGGTTTTACAACTGCATGATGCGGTAAGAAGAAATAAGGCCTCCTGATGTTATTGAAGTTCACCAACTCCATGTCTTCCAAAGCTCCATATTCGTGAATGAATGAACCGTACTGCTCTCTTAATTCAGGATTACCGCTAAGTCTGCGTTCCACGAATAGGAATCTTTTATATACCACGTCCTTTGAGCTGCAATATGGGGAGCTCAGTTCCTAATTTAATTTGTCCGATCGATGATAATGAGTGATAGAACTCTGCTCCGATGAGAATGTCGATTGGGCCCGGCTTGTTGAAAAACGGGTCAGCTAGAGGTATGTTCTTTAGAATTGGCCATTTGTTACTGTTTATTAACCGGGATGGCTGAGGTGACACTATTTCAGGCAGTATGTTTACTGTCATGTCTGTTTTGAAACCACTAATGCTGGATTGAACTGTAACAGTGGATTGTCCATTTGTTTTTTGCTTCATCTGACAAATTCCTTCGAAATTAGGGTGTCCCACTTGACTCTTCAGTTGTAGTTTCTTCGCCAATTCCTCTGTCACAAAGTTGAGTTGCGACCCTGAGTCAAGGACCGCGTAACACTGATATTCGGTCCCTTCTT
Source organism: Thereva nobilitata (assembly GCA_963855945.1). Taxonomy (NCBI): domain Eukaryota; kingdom Metazoa; phylum Arthropoda; class Insecta; order Diptera; family Therevidae; genus Thereva; species Thereva nobilitata. The sequence continues at coordinate 52,894,681 of OY979697.1, read as the reverse complement.
GGTTTACTAATTTGACGAGGGCTGTACTAAGGATCACATAACCCTTGTTTTGTTGAGTTGTTTTGGCTGCAAGCGTAGCTGAATCTGCTGTGGATTCACTTTTGTCTACTGAAGGCATGGTTGTGTTGAGGCTGGTGCCAGGTTGGTGGATTCGTATGAAGAAGTGTGTTGTGTTTAAGTGAAGACTGCCGGAGGCACAATTGATGTAATTGTGTCCTGGTTTGAAACAGTTCATACACAATTGAGCACCTTTTTGGATTGCTCGACGAACTTGTGATGATAGTTTTAAGAATAGTTCGCAGTTGTATAACTTATGTTTTCCCTTGCAGTGGGGACAGCTCTGGCTGAGCGAAATAGTTAATGATAAAGCCTTTGCAGCTGTATGCCTTCTTGGAGTTTCCTCGGATGTCTTCGGCCTTCCTCCAACCGCTTCCAGTGACTGGAACCGGGTTTCTAAGAACTTAAGAAATTCAATAGGGCTAACTACAATGGTCTTAAGACGTCTTAATATTTCTCGTCAAATTCTCTTAAAACTGCCTAATTTTCTGTCAAATCTTAAGCTCAGCTATAATAGCCTTAAGACGTTTTGACATTTGTAAAAGGTAATCACAACAAATCGAGTCTGGAGTAAATAAAGACGTCTAGTTTAATAAAGGTATACTGGATGTAAAATGGTCCAGGATCGGTCCCTTTCATTTTTAAAAAAGTGGTTTTATAATAACCATTTTTAGAACGGTCGGTATATAATTTTCGAACACTACACGCCCGCGGTTTCTTTTTTTTCGCATCCCTTTGCTCACTAATTTTGTTAATGTTGTTAAATCCTTTAATAAACCCTAATATTCTATTATTAAATTTCTTTTCCACAGAGCACCTTATTTCAAATAATCTTTTTTGTTATATTTCCACTGATACTTTAACTTTTGTAAAGCGCCAAATTAAATATCAATCGCAAACGCCACTTTCTTGAAGATTCTTTAAGATTCTACGGTTCTGAGCGTAGCCTTAAGACTTAACGATTGCGAAAGAGAACGAAAGATTGTCTTAAGGCCATTGAGGTTGCTTGTTCTAGCCCCATAGTAGCGTACAAAATCTTAAGTAGTCTTAAGACGTATTAAGACCATTGTAGTTAGCCCTTATCATAGAAGTTAATGACCTAGGCTCGGACGTGTGTGTGCTTCTATCTAATTTCTTTATTATGATGTGCAACAGCAGTGCATCCCATTGCGAAGTTTGTATGGATAGATTCTGTAAGCCCAACAGGCACTCTTGGGTTGTATCATGGATTGCCTTGATGGCTGAAGCACTCTCCACACTGTGCACTGGCTGTGAAAGGAGTTTGTTGATCAGGGCATTAACTAGTAAACTCTGGTTTTCGTAGCGTTCGTTAATGACTCTTCATCCTGCTTGGTAGTTGCTATCCGAAGTTGTAAAAGGGCGTATTAGTTTCTCAGCTTCTCCATGAAGGCTGTTTTTTAAATACCACATTTTATGGCAGTCAGCGATGTCTTGTTTGTGAACTAGTTCGCTGTATAAATCACGGAACTGACGCCACTTGAAATAATCTCCTTCAAATCTGGGTATCGTAACTTTCGGTAATTTTACAGCTGATGCTCGACTGGCGCCTTGATCCGGAGTTGGTCCTGATTCCAAAGATTGATTTTTGCAGGAGTCCACACCTTCGTACAAGTAGAGTAAGTATTGTTGTACTCGCCTTTCTAAATCAAAGAACCAGTATGCATTTTCTTCATCACTTGCGATTTCTGCAGCCTGTTGCCAAATGTTGTATTGTAGTTCCTGTAGTTCCCTCCATTGACGTTCTATCATCTCGATGTTAAACTGGAGCGCGTTCAAAAACCTTACTATGGTTAACCATGGTTAACTATGGTAAACTTTTGTCGTTCAAAAACTCCGTGGTTAACTACAACATAACCACGAGCATAGCCTTTTGGCGTTCAAAAACTCTCGTGGTTAACCATGGTGTAGTTAAATTTTAACCCTGCTCGGGAGCATGGTTAGCGATAGTTAAGAAGAAGAAGAATAAAAACAACTCTCTGACAGTTGTTTTAATGTAAACACATAAACAAATCAAAGTGGGATTTGTGGGATTATTGCAAATAAATAATTAATGAAATATTTGACGCAATTATCGGGGACTATTTTATGGAAAATTTTGTTTTTATTTTTTTTCTTCTTCTTTAACCTGTAGTTAACCACGGTGCGTTCAAAAACCTCCATGGTTAAACCTAAACTTTCGTGGTTAAGTGAAGTGATGCAGCATAACCACAGCTTACCTCGTGGTTTACCATAGTAAGGTTTTTGAACGCGTTCCTGATAAAATCGACGTGTCTGCACTCTTCTTCCTGGCAGCTCGCCCTGTAGAGAGTTTTCCAATGACCTAGTCATTAATCTCGCTCTATTTATCAATGTGGAATGCATAGTTTGTGCTGCTTTCGCCTTGATATTGGTTGTTTGTTTAGGAATAGCCCCTGTGGCCTTTGGAAAGATTTGCTTAATCGTTGTGGTCAGCTTGGAGCCAGTTTCTCCTTCTTCACTAAGTATGGGGTGATTAGTAGCCTCAGTAGGAGCTGTGTTGTTGGCATGTTGGGTTGGGGAGTCCTCTGATGTTTTTATCCTTGGGCAAAGTATGGATGATCGAGAAGATCATCGTATTTTTGACTTATGAGGTTAGGCGGCATCCATAAATTACGTGAGGTGATTTTGGCGATTTTTCGACCCACCTCCCCTTGGTAAGATGTCGTGAGATTTGGCTCGACCCCATCCCCCCCTCAATCTCACGTGAGATTTTTAAAATTTTAAAAAATTTGTTGGATTTACACTATTAGGCGTATTTTTGGTGTAAATACCTTAATCTGTGCTAGATTGCGTTGGATTTATTTAAAAAAACATAATTTGTGTTGAAGAACAGTACCACAAAATCATAACAGCACCAACTCGGCATGCACCCAATATAAACAACAATACCTGTGGATTACCATTTAGCAGGTGATTCTGCCTATCCTCTGGAAACCAACCTCATGATGCCTTACAGGGATAATGATTTCTTAATAAGAGAACAGACAAATTTCAATTCTAGTTTGAGCGCAACTCGTGTATTTGTAGAGCAAACATATGGAATATAAAAAAAATTTAGAATTTTACAATATATTGACATACGAAGGTTGACTTTGGCATCCACTGATTCGTTTTTAGAGAGTAACGACTTGACTGTTTGAATAGTAATGGTAGAGCCATTTATGACTCTGGAGATATAAAAACTTCGGAGCATTCTTCTATAGATGTCATCTTTGGGTAAAAAACCTGTGACTGAATGACCCAAGGGGGTTATCCTGGAATGCGATTCGAAAGTCATGAAATTCGGAAATAAGAAAATGGTATCCTCCACCAATGCGAATTCGAATTAAATTTGTCCGCCTGTTGTCGGATTTCAGTCCGCGAGTAAAGCCATTGGGCATGCGCTGCATTTATTTGTTTGTTTTAAAATATTCTAAAAACTCTTTAAATATTCTTGAAACAATTTATTGTTCGCATCAAGTTAATAAATGAAGTTGGTTGGCTGAAAATAATTTCTTTTCGAATATTTATCAGGCATCGCTACTAGCTTCCGTTTGCTTCCTACTTTCGTATCGCCTTAGAAAAGCGTTTGAGCCGCCTGTACATCAGGATACAGATTCAAGAAGTGCGGATCTGTTAGACTTCCATTCTTCACAACTCTCGATAATGATAACAAAAGGTTTTCAAAATCTATCTTTGCCTCTAGTAGGTATGTCAGAGCAGATGGTCGTCGATTCAAAATTCGAGTCCTGTAAGATGCTTAGATAACTAATTATGTCGCCTGGTGCAAATGTCTGCTTTTTGTAGTGACATTGGGCTGTTTCACACGACACGACGGCCAACCAACAAAATCTGCTGTCATCGTCCATTCCCTTTTGGACGAAAAGTCGTACGGGCTTTCACACGGGCCAATTTTTCCAACCAACTGTACGTCAAAACGCTTTAGCTTATTGTTGTTGCTTTTACTTTAATTCTCTTTTGCGTACTTTCCGAGTGAAACAAAAGTCATTTCACCTTCTTTTCTTCTCCCAGCAAAAGGAACAAAAAAACAACAACAACCACACCGCTGTCAAAAAGTCGTATCGAAAATCGTGTGAGAAAGTTAGATGGGAAAATCTTCCCTCCCCATCGTCCTCTCTCACCGTCTTCTCTAAAAAGATGAATATCGTACGATTTCTGTTGGTTGGCCGTCTTCCCGTGTGAAACAGGCCAATGCACCGCAGATAACATGTGTTCTGACTGACTGATGTGAAAAGAGCCGATTCTTAATATAATCTCTATGATTGCAGTAGGATCACATTATGGTATATTACGCACTTGAGATACTTAGGAGGCCATTAGGTTCCAGGTTTTTCAATTGGGCTTCTGGGCCTTTTTGTTTTGTTTAAGCTTAGACCCTCACACTAGTTCATCGTAGGGTCGCAATCTGTCCAAAAATGGTCGTATAAGTCAATGCATACCTTACTTTCGCAGTTTTTCCCAGACTATTGTATAAAGAGTGGTCAGTCATCAGCGGAATAGGGGGAATAACATGTAGCATAAAATGCACGTGCCGTAACTATTCCGGACTGATGGAAGTGCGATCATAACCTCCTAGCGGTGGCCACTGGTAACTATCCTATGAGAGAGGATAGGCTAACATGATCGGGCTAGTCCCTTCCAAGTAAGGTTGGCGTGAGGCTAATAACCTCACCCGTAAAAAACAAACATTACGGAACGAGCAACATGCCTCGGATACTGGAAAAAACGACGACGACCACGGCAACGAAAAAGGCAAAATGATTTAAGAATTTTCTCATGGAACGTACGAACTCTGTACAGAACTCGAGCTGTACAACATCTGGCCGATACCCTGTCAACATATAAAGCTGACATTACCGCCATTCAGGAGATGCGATGGACAGGGAATGGTGTTTTGCAAAAACCTGATTATGACGTATATTACAGCTGTCATACGAAACACCATGTGCTCGGGGTAGGTTTTATGGTCAGCAAAAGGATGAAGCCTACCATTATCGGCTTTAAAGCAATAAACGAAAGGCTATGTACCCTTCGTGTGCGAGGCAAATTTAAGAACATCAGCTTCATAAACGTTCACGCACCTACAGAAGAGTCCCCGGACGATGAAAAAGATGAATTCTTCGAAGTTGTTGAACGGGAACTTAATGCCTGCCCCAGATATGATGTAAAAATCATATTGGGAGACCTGAACGCCAAAGTAGGCCGGGAGCCCGTATACAGGCAATATGTCGGCACCCACAGCTTGCATGAGAACACTAATGACAATGGGCAGCGAGTTATAGAGATGGCAGCAAGTAAGAACTTGGTCGTTGCAAGTACCAGATTTGCGCGTAAAGATATCCATAAAGCCACCTGGATATCTCCTGATGGGGCGACTCGCAATCAAATAGACCATGTGTTGATAGACCGCCGCCACCTTTCGGGTCTGATGACGGTACGAACGTACCGAGGTGCCAACTTCGACTCAGATCACTATCTTGTTGGTATGGTGCTCCGAGAGCGCATTACAACGCTGAAAAGCTTTGTATCCGCTGATCAGGCTCGAATCAACACAGCTGCACTACGCAACGAAATGGCCAGAAACAGCTACGGTCAGGCGTTAGAACTCGCGCTCAGAAGAGCAAGTCCTGGGGATGAGATGCCGGGCGTCGACGAGAGCTGGACCCGCCTTAAAAATACTGCTGATTCCATCTTAGGCAGAAGTCGTAGAGATCGGAACGACTGGTTTGATAATGAATGCAAGCTGGCAACTGAACGTAAGAATGCTGCGTATCGAGCAATGCAGCAGTCTCAGAGAACCCGAGCACGCGAAGAGAAATATAAAGAGCTCAGAAAAGAAGAAAAGAGAATTCACAAACGAAAAAAGGAAGCCTGGGAGAAAAATCTCGTTTGTGAACTTTAGAACGGTACAGAGAGCGACGGCCGCACCAGGCGCGGAGTTCTACCGAAGAGTACGCGGTATGACGCAATTCTCACCTCGTTGCACATACTGCAAGGGCAAAGAAGCGAATCTGATCACAGATCCTCAAGGCATCTTGGAGCGATGGGAAGAGCATTTTCATGAATTGCTAAATGGCGAGCTAACTGAGGATTTGGAGGCTCCACCAATATCTGACGATAATGCTACGCTGTCACCACCAAGCTTAGCAGAAGTTAGCAGTGCCATCACCCGGCTCAAAAACAACAAGGCCTCGGGTGCAGACGGCATCCCTGCGGAGCTGGTTAAATATGGAGGGCCTACATTACACCAAGCGATTCATGAATTAATTGTGCAAGTATGGGAGCAGGAAGCGATGCCAGAAGACTGGAGAAAAGGCATCCTCTGGCCGGTACATAAAAAAGGAGATATCACAACGTGCAGCAATTATCGTGGTATAACGTTGTTGAGTACCGCGTATAAGATATTCTCCGCCATCCTACAAAACAGGATGGCCCCATACGCTAGAAATATCGTAGGCCAATACCAGTGTGGCTTCAGCCCAGGCAAATCAACAACCGATCAGATTTTCACTTTGAGGCAGGCTATGGAAAAATGTCTAGAGTTTCAAAACTCAATCCAACACCTCTTCATAGACTTTAAAGCCGCCTATGATAGCATAGCCAGAGTAGAACTCTACAAAGTCATGAGAGAATTCGGCATTCCCAACAAGCTGACAAGACTATGTAGGTTGACCATGACCAATGTGACAAGCCAAGTAAAGGTATCCGGAACACTGTCCAGACCAATCAACATCTATAATGGACTCCGACAAGGGGACGGTCTGGCCTGCCTCCTTTTCAACCTGGCGTTGGAGAAAGTGATCCGAGATTGGGGCGTGGCATCAAGGGGCACAATCCTTCACAAGTCCACCCAATTACTGGCTTATGCAGACGACATTGACATCATTGGAAGAACATCAACAGCTGTACAAGAAGCTTTCATCCAGATTGAGCGCGCGGCAGGAAATCTGGGACTGCACATCAACGAAAGCAAAACAAAGTACATGGTGGCCTCGTCTGCAAGAACACCTAACATTGGTCCCACAATCAAGGTAGAGGAACACGAGTTTGATGTGGTAAAATCATTTACCTACCTTGGGTCAATAGTAGCAGCCGACAATAGCATGGAACCTGAAATACGCGCACGACTGCTAAAAGCCAACAAGGCCTACTATAGCCTGTCAAGGCTCTTCAAATAAGTATCGAGTAAGTTATATGTATAATTTTTACCAATAACTTCATTAATTGAATTCTTAACTTTTCGAAAGGTAGGCTGTTCCCATATACTGGCTAGAGCAAAAAAACTACATTCAAAATTATTTTTTACTTTTTAGTTCATTTTTAAGTAAAAGAGTATTTTTTAGTTTCTTAAACTATGTATTTATTAGCTCGCTTTCTTGTCTGTCTGTTTGTCCGGTACAAATTTTGCAATCGATTTTTTGAATACTTCCGCTTATCCTATCATGCTGAAATTTTGCACCCAGCTTTATCTCCGATGACAATGCAATATAGAATACTCAATATACCGTTAGATCCATGGCGTCCGTCTCAAGGGGGCGGATTACTATTTCGTTCACGGAAAAAAATTTGCAATAATTCCGCTTATCTTATCATGCTGAAATTTTGCACACCGCTTTATCTCCGATGACAATACAATAAAGCATACTCAATAAACCATTAAATCCATGGCGACCGCCTCCAGAGGGCAAATTAACATTTTCTTCACAACCCTCTCGACATGGGTATCAAAGGAAAGGGTGTGATAAGTAGAATACAATAAGCAATATAGTATAATCAATATAGCGTTAGATCCATGGCGGCCGTCTCAAGAGCGCGGATTACTATTGTCCCGGTACATATTTTGCAATCGAATTTTTGAATAATTGCGGTTATCCGATCATGCTAAAATTTTGGGCACAGATTGAGTTCCGATGACAATGCAATATAGTATACTCAATATACGGTTACATTCATGGCGGCCGCCTCAAGAGGGCGGATTAACTTTGTCTTCACAAGCCCCTCGATATCGGTATCAAATGAAAGGGTATTATAAGTAGAACACAATAAGCAATGTAGAATACCCAATATACCGTTAGATCCATGGCGGCCATCTCATGAGGGCGGATTACCATTTTCTTCACAACACCCTCGACATGGGAATCAAATGAAAGGCGATGATAACCAGAATACCATAAGCATACAGTATACTCAATATACCGTTAGATCCATGGCGCCGTCTCAAGAGGTCGCATTACCATTGTCTTCACAACCCCCTCGACATGGGTATCAATTGAACGGGTTTAATAAGTAGAATACAATAAGCAGTATAGTAAACTCAATATACTGTTAGATCCATGGCGGTCGTCTCAACAGGTCGGGTTACCATTTTCTTCACAACCCCTGCGACATGGGTATGAAATGAATGGTTATGATAAGTAGAATACAATAAACTATGTCGTTAGATCCAAGGCGACGGTTTCATGAGGGCGGTTTACCATTGTCTTCACAACCCGCTCGACATGGGAATCAAATGAAAGGGTACAATAAGTAGAAGACAATAAGCAATATCGTATACTCAATTAACCGTTAGATCCATGGCGGGCGTCTCAAGAGGGCAGATTACCATTGTCTTCGCAACCCCCGCGACATGGGTATTAAATGAAAGGGTATGATAAGTAGAATACAATAAGCAATATAGGATACTCAATATACCGTTAGATCCATGACACCCGTCTCATGAGGGCGTATTACCATTGTCTTCACAACCCCCTCGACATGGGAATCAAATGAAAGGGTATAATAACTAGAATACAATAAGCAATATAGGATACTCAATATACCGTTATATCCATGGCGGCCATCTCAAGAGGGCGTATTACCATTGCCTTCAAAACCCCCTCGACATGGGAATCAAATGAAAGGGTATAATAGCTAGAAGACAATAAGCAATATAGTATACTCAATATACCGTTAGATCCATGGCGGCCGTCTGAAGAGGGCAGATTACCATTTTCTTCACAACCCCCGCGACATGGCTATCAAATGAAAGGTTATTATAAGTAGAATACAATAAGCTATGTCGTTAGATCCATGACACCCGTCTCATGAGGGCGGATTACCATATTCTTCACAACACCCTCGACAATGAAAGGGTATAACAAGTAGAAGACAATAAGCAATATAGGATACTCAATAACCGTTAGATCCATGGCGGCCGTCTCATGAGGGCGTATTAACATTTTCTTCACAACACCCTCGACATGGGAATCAAATGAAAGGGTATAATAACTAGAAGATAATAAGCAACATAATATACTCAATATAACGTTAGATCCATGGCGGCCGTCTCAAGAGGACGGATTACCATTGTCTTCACAACCCCCTCGACATGAGAATCAAATGAAAGGGTATAATAACTAGAAGATAATAAGCAATATAATATACTCAATATAACGTTAGATCCATGGCGGCCGTCTCATGAGGGCGGATTACCATTTTCTTCACGACCCCCTCGACATGGGTATCAAATGAACGGGTATAATAAGTAGAATACAATAAGCAATATAGTATACTCAATATACCGTTAGATCCATGGCGGCCGGGTTACGATTTTCTTCACAACCCCTGCGATATGGGTATCAAATGAATGGTTATGATAAGTAGAATACAATAAATTAAGTCGTTAGATCCAAGGTGGCCGTTTCATGGGGGCGGATTACCATTTTCTTCACAACACCCTCGACGTGGGAATCAAATGAAAAGGTAGGGTAAGTAGAATACAATAAGCGATATAGGATACTCAATACACCGTTAGATCCATGGCGGCTATCTCAAGAGGACGGATTACCATTGTTTTCACAACCCCCTCGACATGGGAATTAAATGGAAAGGGGGCGTCCATAAATTACGTGAGGTGTTTAGGGGGGGAGGGGGTCGAGCCGAATCTCACCAAATCTCACGTGGGGGAGGGGGAGGGTCTCCGCAAATATCACGTAATTTTTTTTCCGCAAGAAACAGTGTAAAATAGCGAGAAAACTGGGTTAAATTAATAGTACAGGTAAATTAAGCCGAAAAAAGCGATATAGCGGAAATAATTAGGTACAGGCTGCAAATTGGCAGAGAGCTTCCTTTTAGGCTTCTTAATAAGGGGTTATAAAGTCTACCGATTTTCTACCCCGAGAAGCCCACTTGTTAGGGGGTTTTAGCCCTCAAAATGGGTATTTTTCGATTTTTCTGTAATTTTTTTTTGCAATATTTCTTAATATCTTTTTGTTTTTTTCAATTTTAAGTTCAATATCTGTAAATGAGAAAATCTTTAAAATCGTCTTTTTGGACCCGTACTTAGATTTCATTCACGAAAACTTTGGTGCAGTATCAGATGAACATGGTGAAAGGTTTTATCAATACATAGTGCAAATAGAGAAGGAATAATGAGTCCATTAGATAAAAAGTATACGTGATACTATTACTATATTTCGACTCAATAGCAATTGGGTATAAAAATTTTGCGCTGCCGTTTACACTGTATTTGTTCACTGTTTTAAATACCATCCTACTGGAACATCCAAAAAAAAGTAAAGAAAATAATTTAAATATCTGGGAATGAAGAGTGTATGAAGTGATGAAATATTCTTATCATTTTATACAATGGTCTGGGAAAAACTGCGAAAGTAATGTATGCATTGACTTATACGACCATTTTGGGACAGATTGCGACCCTACGATGAACTAGTGTGGGGGTCTAAGCTTTAACAAAACAAAAAGGCATAGAAGCCCAATTGAAAAACCTGGAACCTAATGCCCTCCTAAGTATCTCAAGTGCATAATGTACCCAATCCTACTGCAATCGTAGAAATTATATTAAGAATTGGCTCTTTTCACATCAGTCAGCACACATGCTATCTGCGGTGCATTGTCACTACAAAAAGCAGACATTTGCACCAGGCGACATAATTAGTTATCTAAGCATCTTACAGGACTCGAATTTTGAATCGACGACCATCTGCTTTGACATACCTACTAGAGGCCAAGATAGATTTTGAAAAGCTTTTGCTATCATTATCGAGAGTTGTGAAAAATGGAAGTCTAACAGATCCGCACTTATTGAATCTGTATCCTGATGTACAGGCGGCTCAAACGTCAATTTGAGAAGCTGGCTGTGACTTCAGACTCCGCTTTTCTAAGGCGATACGAAAGTAGGAAGCAAACGGAAGCTTGTAGCGATGCCTGATAAATCTTCGAAAAGAAATTATTTTCAGCCAACCAACTTCATTTATTAACTTAATTTGACATTTTGATGCGAACAATAAATTGTTTCAAGAATATTTAAAGAGTTTTTAGAATATTTTAAAACAAACAAATAAATGCAGCGCATGCGGCAATGGCTTTACTCGCAGACTGAAATCCGATAACAGGCGGACAAATTTAATTCGAATTCGCATTGGTGGAGGATACCATTTTCTTATTTCCGAATTTCATGACTTTCGAACCGCATTCCAGGATAACATTAACGATAGGAACGTGTGCGAAGGGAAATAAAAACAAAAAGGAAATATGATTGAAACTTAAAAAGATAACTTTATTCAAAAAGTGTAAAATGGTTAGATAGATGAATTATCTCCGACGGACACAATCAGACTGCTTTTTCTATTATTTTAATATCGTCTTCTTTTGTTTAGTTTTTTGCTGAATTGCATTTTAATTATTTCGCGTCTTAGAATAAGATGCCCGTGGGATTTGTGCACGAAAATTGTGGGAAAGAAAAGATAACGATTCTTAGAAGTTTTGATACTTTTATGCTGAACTATTTTTATTATATCGCATCTTAGAAATAAGATGCGCATAGAATTTGTGTACTAAAATGAATATTCCCACGAGAACTGTATATTATTGATTTATGTGGGCTTGTATCTATAACGGATAACCCCTCCGGGTCATTCAGTCACAAGTTTTTTACCCAAAGATGACATCTATAGAAGAAGGCTCCGAAGTTTGTATATCTCCAGAGTCATAAATGGCTCTACCATTACTATTCAAACAGTCAAGTCGTTACTCTCTCAAAACGAATCAGTGGATGCCAAAGTCAACCTTCGTATGTCAACATATTGTAAAATTTTAAATTTTTTTTATATTCCATATGCTTGCTCTACAAATACACGAGTTGAGCTCAAACTAGAATTGAAATTTTTCTGTTCTCTTGTTAAGAAATCATTATCCCTGTAAGGCACCATGAGGTTGGTTTCCAAAGGATAGGCAGAATCACCTGCGGGTGTATGCCGAGTTGGTGCTGTTATGATTTTGTGGTACTGTTCTTCAACACAAATTATGTTTTTTTAAATAAATCCAACGCAATCAAGTACAGATTAAGGTATTTACACTAAAAATACGCATAATAGTGTAAATCCTACAAATTTTTTAAAATTTTAAAAATCTCACGGTAGATTGAGGGGGGGGGAGGGGGTCGAGCCAAATTTCACGATATCTCACCAAGGGGGGAGGGGGGGGGGGTCGAAAAATCGCCAAAATCACCTCACGTAATTTATGGATGCCCCCAAAGGTATAATAACTAGAAGACAATAAGCAATATAGTATACTCAATATACCGTTAGATCCATGGCGGCCGTCTCAAGAGGGCGGTTTACCATTTTCTTCACAACAGACATGGGTATCTATTTATTTATTTATTTATTAACTGAAGAAACAACAGATACACATTACAAAAATAGATTCGAGATTAGAAACCACAGATTACAATACAATATATATCGTAAACGTTTCTTACTGAGATAATGTAATAAGATAGCTTACCAAAATATGATACAATGATACAAAACTGATATGTGACAGAGGGAATGAAAATACTTTCAGAATTACAATAATCTTATATTATGTTAAGTTACAGCAATAAATTTATAGATGATAAAAACTAATGTCTGTTAAGAATGTGTAAGATCTTACGCTTAAATGCTGCATCCTTAGTAATACATATATCTATATCCAGAAATTTAATATTATACTGCTCACACATTCTGTACAGATGAGCTCTCTGACCGGCGTTGGTTCTAGCTTTATTAAGAAAGAACAGATCTTTCGAACGAGTGGCCCGGGAGGGAATCCGGAAACAAACTTGAGATAAAAGATCAGGGAAATCTATCTCAGATGTTATAAGTTTTCTGAGAATTATTGCATCGTGAAGAGATCGTCGATCTTCCAGACCTGTGAGGGATGTTTTTATTAATCTGGCATCGTAGGCTAGTTTACCATATTTTAGGCGGAAACTCAGTGTTCTAGTAAGTTTTTTCTGTAACATTTCAATTTTATCACTATAAACTTTATAGTATGGGTTCCAGACGGATGAAGCATACTCCAAGTGTGATCTTACTAACGATTGGTACAGTAGACGGTAGGTAGATAATTGTTTAAAATTCTTGGTCGATCTAAGTACGAAGCCAAGCATCTTGTATGCTTTAGATACAGTATTGCTAATATGTACGTCGAAAATCAACTTGCTATCAAAAATAACACCAAGATCACGTATTTGTTTTACTCTGATAAGAATAGTATTATTTAATGTGTAATCAAAACTGACATGGTTTGTATTTCTTGTAAAGCTAATGACTTGACATTTATCTAATGCAAGAAAGAGTTTGTTATCGTGACAATAGTGTTGAAATCGGATGATATCATCTTGCAGCAGTTGACAGTCTTCCATAGTTTTTATCTGTTTATATATTTTTAAGTCGTCGGCAAAAAGCAATGTTTGGCTGTAGTGAAAGCACTACTGTTACCGCCACAATGGAGCTCCTTGCTGGTGACAGCAAGACTACTGCCATCTTGATTGGGTAAACATAAAAATAATTTTTAAAATACTACATCCTCCCTAGGTTCCTAAATGTTTGTAGGGGATGCTAAACCGGCCACACGGTTGACGCTAGCTCGCCGGTGGGGGCGTGGGGTTGTGTGACCGGAACTCGACACCTATGATTCACCACTCACCTATTCTTTAAAATGGAGATTTCTTCATAACGTTCTTGTCCTAGGTTAGCCAGAGATATTCCTCGCTGGACGTTTCCATTTACCTGGTGGACCTATAAATGTTCAACACGACGTTGGGAGGACCCTGGAGAGAAAGCCAAAACACAACCATCCTGGACAACTTATCCCCTTAGGCTGTCATGCCTAGTAATACTAGTGGGGTTCAAGAAAGTGACAACAAATATATTTTAAAATAATTACAATATAGTACAATTACTCAACACCAAAACAGAGGTAAGTTAACTTTAACTAGTAGATGTAAATCAAACAACAAATACTCCTATAATCTAGGTAATGTGGACACAGCCAACTATTACCACAAATAATAATGTTAATACAACAACGGAAGGAAACAAATCAATCGTCGCGCTGGTACCAGTCGAAGATTCCTTTCTTTCGTACAACACCAAATCGAACGATTAAATTTATAACTAAGGGCGTGTACTACAGTAAAATAGTAAATAGATTATAGGTTGAAAACTTGTTATATATAAGATTATAATAATGATGGTGTGAATATATAATTATTTGATAAGTATTGTAAAATATGTAAATAGTGGACAATACAATTTCCTTTAGTGTGATGATTACCTAGGGTATATGAGAAAATATTCGGGGGGGAATATACATTTAAATAAAAGTTTGAATATAAACGTGTGGATATAAATTAATTAGCTACTAAAAATATGGTACAATAACCAACAATAATTTCAACACCGTTCGTTACCGCCACATAAGTTCTAGTGTTTGGGCAATCAAATTCTAGGTTACTCTCCAAACAAAATTAACTTGAATTATCGTCAATACAGTGCTTTTCTAAATATTTATTTTTTCTGATAATCAAATACCTTGAATGCAGATCCTTGTCAAGAAACAAACCAGGAGCTGCTACAGGACACCCCTCTGGTTCCCACGTATAGATGAAGACCTACTATTCAAACCAAAACTTCGTTTCTTCTATGCGACTTTTACCAAGTTCTTGAAAAAAACAGAGCGGAGTCGACGACACACCACAACACCGAGGAAGTTTGAAGGCGGCACCTCAAAGCAAAATTTCCACCACCAACACTGACTACTTCTTTACAACCATGAAAAAGTTCCGCCGATGCGAGTTAGGCCCGCTTTGTCCTTGTTTGGGGCTTAACACAAAGAGCCGGTGCGTTATTGCATTGTATCTTCCCGAGCCTGAATATCAGCTACTTGTATCCTGTCAATTCTACTTTCTTTCCTAGATAGTAAAAGTTTGCCTTGCAAAGACTCCCTGAGCTGCTGCGACCAAAAATAATATTATAATTTTAAAAGAAACCAAAATAATTAAACTGGAAAAATTTTAGGGATTTTCTCTTTTGTCTCCGTATTCGTAATGGATGACCTTCCTAATTAACGGGAGAAAATGCCTGGAGTTTAATGATGACTAGCTTTTGGCATTTGCTAGGAGCTCATTCCCAAACTGCAAAACGGCTGACTTTCTATTAGCTGCTCCTCCAATAGGATGAACCAGTTTATGGGGGGACAAGAATTTATGAAACGGCAGACACTGCTATTTTTCAATTTTTCCACATAATTTCTTTATCCAAAGTCACGCACAAGTTTCCTGGAGCACATACGACAACTTAATTGACCAATACAACACAAACGGAATCTATTTGGGTCAATGCTCAAGCCCAGACTCTCAACGAAAGGAAACAACCACTTCTCGTTCTACTAAAATCCGGCCTTTTTATTAGCAAGCAAAATCCAGACTCTTTCTGGTCACGGTTCAATTCCAACTGTCAAAGTTTTTTCAATTTTTTTCCTTCCTAGAAAAATTTTGTTTTTCTTTGCCTACGTGATTCCAAAAAGGTGTCGCATCAAAAAGCTTCTTAAGTGATTGGACGATTAATTTATGAAATTTCCGATAGATGGGGGGGAATAATTAATAATAAGAATTTTGCAATAAATAACCGACCGTTACATACCCTCGGGTCCACAAGGCCGACTTGCGAGGCAGTGAGGAGCCGAAAAAAACGGAAGGTTTTTCTGTCGTAAGGTCCGGTATGTGGCGCCAATGTGGGGCTCGTCTCATTCCCTGAGATCCAGAGTCTCATGCCCCAGCTGCAAGGATAGCCGGGCATTTAGTATACAATGCTTTGCAAAAGAAAATCGGTGAGAATTTATTCGTGCTGCCAAAATTAAAATTGTGAGAGATGGACAGTCTGACGAGTCTCTCGGAGGATAAGTCTGGAGTTGTAGGGATCCGGCGGCAGGCAATACCACATTGTCCCCCTCCGGGTCTCTACCATCATCCAGACCTACACGTCGAACAGGTCACTTGTCGGTCCATCTGGACAGTCTCCAGCAATACCACATTGTCGTTGACCAAACCCCGATGGATCGCCAGGACCACCATTCGCCGAGAGTTGTTCTTCAGACTGAACGAAAATCAAAGAGGTGTACCATCCGCTAGGGAAGCTACCTAAGCGGATTAAGGCACCCTATTAATAACCAGTGAAGCCGGCGAGATGCCTTCTTAGGGCTACTCCGAGGAGAGTTTGCTTCGAGGGCAATCAGGGACGTATGTCTTTAGCGTGATACACGCCTATGCTCTTACCAGCCAAATCCTCCAGCTCGTACAAGCTAGTTCCAATTTCTCTTCGTATCCGAGCTTTCACGAACTTGGGCGCCAGTTTGGCACTGAAACGTCCAACTCTGTTACTCACCCAGAAGGTTCTCCGGAATACCTCATCCCCAGGGCGAAAACTGCCCACACGGCATCGTAAGTTGTACCGGGAGGTATGCCTGGTGTGCGCGGCGGCTAAATTTAGCGTGACCCGCTCACGTATTTTCTGCAATTTGTCCGTCAAGGGCAAGAAAGCGATGTCACCCTCCTGGAAAACGTTCAGTTTCTTCAGGACGGGATAAGCTGATCCGTGCAGGATCATATGGCTACCAAAAAGGGCCTGATACGGTGACATGCCTATCGCCTCGTGGTGGGCACTACGAAGAGCACATTCAATGGACGAGAGATGTCTATCCCACTCACGATGATCCTCCTTTAAGTACGCCCTAATGGCGGCTAGGACTGATCGATTCACCCGCTCTGAAGCGTTAGGGTGAGGCGAATATACTGCAGTGCGCACATGTCGCACGCCGTAGTCATTCAGCAGTTTAGCAAACTCTTTGGAGGTGAATTGCCGACCATTGTCGGAGAAAATGGTTTCAGGAACTCCAAAGGTGTGAAAAATAGTTTGCTCGAGGAACTTGACGGCCACCGCCGTGGTCTCAGCGGACACGGGGTGCAAGAAGGCAAACTTAGTGAAGGCATCCAAGACGACAAACACTGCTGTGTGGCCTTTCTTCGATCGGGGGTAAGGACCCAAGAAGTCTACGTAGAGAAATTGAAACGGCTTCGAAGCATCCATGGGGTTACCCATAGGTGGACGAAGTACTGAACTGGGGGCTTTGGTGGTCTTGCAGATCTCACAGTTGGCGATGAATTCCCGCACCTGTTTGGACATACCTGGCCAAAAGTACTTACATCTTAGACGGTTTAGAGTTTTCCCTACTCCGCCATGAGACGTTTGGGGAGGCAAGTGAGCCGACTCGATGAGAGGCGTGGTCAGTTCCGTTGGGACCCACAATTTCCACGTCAAGTCGTCAGCCACGGAGTCTCCAGTACGTGGGGAGGTACGCTGGAATACATACCCATCTTCAACTCGCAGGTCTGGTAACTGCGGTGAGGCTTGCCTGATTCGTTCAACCAGACGAAGATAATCAGGGGATTTGAAGGACGTGGCATTTAAGTCCACGTCGAAACACAGGGACAGATCGTCAACGCAATCCATGCGTGACAAGGCATCGGGAACCACATTGTGGGTGCCTTTACGGTGTTCGATCGTAAAATCGAACCCCTGAAGCTTAAGACTCCACCGGGCTAAACGTCCGTTGAGCTCCTTCTGGCCCATGAGCCACTTCAGGCTTGCATGGTCAGTAATGACTGTGAAAGCCTGTCCCTCCACATAAGCTCTAAATTTTTTTACACTCAGAACGGCTGCGTAGCACTCGAGCTCAGTAATGGTGTAGTTTCGCTGTGCTCCGTTCAATTTCTTGGACATATAAGCAATCGGATGTTCTCCTCCATCCATGTCCTTTTGAAAGAGCACACTACCTACACCAGTTCTGCTGGCATCGCATTGAATATAAAAAGGTTTAGAAAAATCTGGAGTGACTAGTAGAGGAGCTTCCGTCATCAGCTTTTTCAAAGTCTCGAACGCCTGCTGGGCCTCATCATTCCAACTAAAAGTTTTTGTCTTCAAACAATCCGTGATTGAGGAAGCCACGCTAGCATAATTGGGGATGAAACGCTGATACCATCCGGTCATACCCAGGAACCTCCTAGTCTGCTTATGAGACTTCGGAGTCGGGAATTCCGTGATGGCCGTCACCTTATTAGGATCGGTTTTCAGTGTCCCATCACCAATTATGAAACCGAGATACTTGACCTCAGTCACACAAAATTTGCTTTTAGCCAGATTGAGTGTCAACCCCGCACGACGGAGACAGCTGGCGACTTCGTCCAAAAGCTTTAAGTGGGAGTCAAAGTCAGGTGAAACTATGAGCAGGTCGTCCAGATAGACAAAGACGTTCTCACGTAAATGTCCAGGAATGCTCTTGTCCATCAAGCGACACATGCGCTGTGGGGCATTACACAAGCCGAAAGGCATGACTGTAAACTGGTACAGGGGACGACCGGGGACAGTGAAAGCTGTCCGCTGTCGCGACTTCACCTCTAAGGGAATTTGCCAGAAAGCATCCTTAAGGTCCAAACTCGTGATGAACTTGGTGTCTTGAAGACGACCAAGAAGACCATCGATGTGTGGAAGGGGATAGGCGTCTTTGACAGTGACACTGTTGACCTTGCGAGAGTCAAGACACAGGCGGACCTTACCTGGTTTGCGAACTAACACCACTGGAGAATTCCAGGGACTGTTCGATGGCTCAATCACCCCCAAAGCCAACATCCTGTCCAACTCGCCATACATCAAATGTTGAATAGCGGGTGAAACAGGATAATGCCTCTGCTTAATGGGAACTGAGTCACCAGTGTCTATCGTGTGTTCTTCCAGGTGGGTCTTTCCCAGTCCTAAGACATCGAAAGAGGGAAACCTGGCCTTGACCCGCTCCAACTGCTCGCTTTGCAAGGACGTTAAGTCGTGCATGTTAGTAGACGCAGTTGAGGCGTTTAACTCGCAGACTAATTGGGGAGCGATGCTGAAAAGTTTCCAAAAATCGATCCCTAGATACAGTCTCTGGCTGAGACTGGGCACCACATAGATAGTCATATCACGGGTCCGTCCTCCACAGGAGACCGGAACCCGGATGTAACCGCAAATTCTTTGTGAAGCCCCGTCAGCAGTTTGCAACGCAGTGTGCAAAGTGTAGACTGTCACTTCGGGATGATTGGCTAGAAAGGATTCAGCATCTCTTCCCAGACAGCTGATACTGGCGCCACTGTCCAATAAACCATTCACCTCCTCATTAAGTAAGGTGACCTTAGTAAAAGGACGAGGATCTGACAAGTCAGAGATGAAAGCAGAAACAAGTTTCTGCGAAAGATGTCGCTTCTCCTTAGCTCGTACTCTAATTTGGGGAGGGGTATGCCGAGAATGCAGGGAGTCCACAAAAGGTGGCTCCGAAAAGATGCGGGCACGAGCGGAGATATATCTCTTCCAACGGGAAATAAAGGAGATTCTGACCTCCTCGGAGGGAAAAGATGGAAGAGTCTCAGTTGACGTAAAGTCGCTGATGGTAGACGTAGCAGGTATATATGAAGTGGGCGAGGGAATAACGGGCGAGCTTAGCTCGGGCGCGGACTCCCGTATGGTCTCGCACCCCTGCTCCGGTTTCCCTGGCAGGTGGGACAGACTGGGGTCACGACTCCTGGCTTGCCACACTTGTAGCAAAACAGGCCACGAGTCTCAGATGGGCAGTCCATAAAAGGATGACCCTGTTGCTGGCAATTCCAACAACGGAAAGGTCGCGGGTTCGCCGGGAACTGACGCTGCGCGGTCATCTCATCTACTCCTTGCGGGGATATGTCCGGTGGTAATGAATTAGATTCATTCATTGTCGAATAGTCAATCTCGTGTATTTGTCGATCTGGCCTTCGTTCCAGACGTTTCTGCCCATGCCAGCGTTCCGCTCGAACGCAGACTTCCCGCAACTCATGCATGGTGGTGAAACGTTGTCCTATCACTACTGACCCTAAAGGTGCGTCCAAATTCTGCAAGATTATGTCCACCAACTCCACCTCCGGCATTGGATTGGACATTCGATTATACACCGACAATATTTTTGCGACATATTCATCATAGGAATTGCCATGTTGTCTCAGTTCTAAGAGCCGTTTGATCAGCTCAAAATCTGATTCGCGACTCCTAAACTGTCTTGTGAGGTGAAGCTTCACCCCTTCCTAATCTGGGTCACGGACTTGGCGGCGGAACTGGGACCAGTACCAGTCCTCGGCTCGGCCTGTGAGTAAAGCCGAAATATTTCGACATAGTTCAGTCTGGCTGACCCACTCGTCGCGTGCCCTCAGCTCCAACCGGAACAAAAATTCTTCTGCCGACAGCGCAGGGTTATCACCGGAAAACTTGATGTTCCAGGTTGTAACTGGAGACTTGCGGCGATAGGTTCCGGTTGCCGCTTCCCTTCTGCTGTCGGTATGTACGGGCTCAGCCGGGGGATAGTGTCGATCGATACAGGGGGGTATCGGAATCTCCGCAGCCCGCTGTTGGGCCCGCAGTGCCTCTAGTTCCCGTTGTACCTGTTGGAGTTGTTCCTCCGTGGTGGGATCGTTTGCTTCAGAAAGTGACGACTCATCAGGGTCGATGTGTGATTCGCCTGGACGGTCGCTTTCGCCAGTGGCGAGAGCGGTTTTCTTTCCGCCTCTCAATTCCATTTATATGACGTATTACCAAGAAATCCGAAAATGACTATGAATGGGGACGTTTTCGGGATGCTATCCACTTTATAAACGATACCCGTGCAAGATAGGGGCACTACACTAGCGCAAAAATTACAGCAACAACCGATACACAAAATAGTATTTCTCAACAATATAACCAATAATTAAAAAGAGAAACAAGTTAATTGGTCCTTGCTAGACGAGATATAACCAAGGCCCGTATACCGTATACGCCACAAGATCGGGACTAAACAACAAAATAACCAAATTAACAAAAATGATGACCAAGTCGGTACTACTACGGTACTTGTAGATATACTAATGAACGAAAATTCCGTAAGTCGACTAACAATATTTATGCTACTCGCAATAATCAAAACCGTACAATAGCTGAGAAAAATTAAAGTGTAAAATAGTTTTTATTTGTTTCTGTCAATGTGTGTTAATTCTCCAGGATGGTTGAGGCAAAACAATCTCTCTCTCCAGGACTCTCGGTGGCCGAGGTCATCGGTGTCAGTCGGTGATAGCTAAGAGACACAGCCAGCACCGAGTGCCATCAACAACACCGGAAGCACCACACGTCTTCATCTACTTGAACGACATGAAGAGTCTACCTCCACATAAAAACAAGGAAATCTTCTTCGAAAATAATAAAAATTTTAATTGGATTCCGCTGTCCAACCACAACTGAGCTACACTACGGAAAATCAATCAGCAGTGGGGACAGACTGGAGAAAAAAACAATAAAAGCACAAGTCCACAAGGGCGCAGGTGATTAGCCAGACGGTTAAGCCTGTGCGGCCTCATAGAGGTTCACCTGAAGTGACCACATCCAGTACCACATTTCGACCAATTGTATAAAATGAAAGAAAAGAAAAATAATTTGGGAGGACTGAATGGATTAAAGATGTCCACGGGGCGCAGTGGGCAGGCGATAGCACGCCTGTTACCTCAGCCGGTTAAGCCCGAGTTACAACTCAAACGTCCATCAGCAAAAAGTAACAAGGATCCTGTCCACTGAACGAAGCACTGGCAGGCGGTATGACGCCTGATACTCAGGACGACGAGCAAAAAACAGGACAAAAGAACTCTGACTCAGCCTTCACCCATGGCCAAGCGATCATACGCTTGTTAGCCAGCGGTGCCGGTAAGCCTAGTTCAAAGATGCCTAAAGCGAAGAAGATAAAATGATGCGGGATAATCTAAAAGTGAAAGCAAAGTAAAATTCACACTGAATTTAGACAACAGAGACGAATCTGTAAAAAGAGGCAGTGGTGGTGAACCATAGTCAAATATAATTTTAATAAGTTAACAGAATTTGGCCGCCATTTATGAAATAAATGGGCGCCTTAATTTAATCTCGAAACTGGGTTGCCGAAAACGTTGGCATGAAAGCATAACGTTGGGCGCCATTTTATGTTATAAATGGACACCGTAATTTAAATTCGAAACTAGTTTGCCGAAAGCGTTAACAGGTAAGCATAACGTTGGGCGCCATTTTATGTTACCGCCACAATGGAGCTCCTTGCTGGTGACAGCAAGACTACTGCCATCTTGATTGGGTAAACATAAAAATAATTTTTAAAATACTACATCCTCCCTAGGTTCCTAAATGTTTGTAGGGGATGCTAAACCGGCCACACGGTTGACGCTAGCTCGCCGGTGAGGGCGTGGGGTTGTGTGACCGGAACTCGACACCTATGATTCACCACTCACCTATTCTTTAAAATGGAGATTTCTTCATAACGTTCTTGTCCTAGGTTAGCCAGAGATATTCCTCGCTGGACGTTTCCATTTACCTGGTGGACCTATAAATGTTCAACACGACGTTGGGAGGACCCTGGAGAGAAAGCCAAAACACAACCATCCTGGACAACTTATCCCCTTAGGCTGTCATGCCTAGTAATACTAGTGGGGTTCAAGAAAGTGACAACAAATATATTTTAAAATAATTACAATATAGTACAATTACTCAACACCAAAACAGAGGTAAGTTAACTTTAACTAGTAGATGTAAATCAAACAACAAATACTCCTATAATCTAGGTAATGTGGACACAGCCAACTATTACCACAAATAATAATGTTAATACTACAACGGAAGGAAACAAATCAATCGTCGCGCTGGTACCAGTCGAAGATTCCTTTCTTTCGTACAACACCAAATCGAACGATTAAATTTATAACTAAGGGCGTGTACTACAGTAAAATAGTAAATAGATTATAGGTTGAAAACTTGTTATATATAAGATTATAATAATGATGGTGTGAATATATAATTATTTGATAAGTATTGTAAAATATGTAAATAGTGGACAATACAATTTCCTTTAGTGTGATGATTACCTAGGGTATATGAGAAAATATTCGGGGGGGAATATACATTTAAATAAAAGTTTGAATATAAACGTGTGGATATAAATTAATTAGCTACTAAAAATATGGTACAATAACCAACAATAATTTCAACACCGTTCGTTACCGCCACATAAGTTCTAGTGTTTGGGCAATCAAATTCTATGTTACTCTCCAAACAAAATTAACTTGAATTATCGTCAATACAGTGCTTTTCTAAATATTTATTTTTTCTGATAATCAAATACCTTGAATGCAGATCCTTGTCAAGAAACAAACCAGGAGCTGCTACAGGACACCCCTCTGGTTCCCACGTATAGATGAAGACCTACTATTCAAACCAAAACTTCGTTTCTTCTATGCGACTTTTACCAAGTTCTTGAAAAAAACAGAGCGGAGTCGACGACACACCACAACACCGAGGAAGTTTGAAGGCGGCACCTCAAAGCAAAATTTCCACCACCAACACTGACTACTTCTTTACAACCATGAAAAAGTTCCGCCGATGCGAGTTAGGCCCGCTTTGTCCTTGTTTGGGGCTTAACACAAAGAGCCGGTGCGTTATTGCATTGTATCTTCCCGAGCCTGAATATCAGCTACTTGTATCCTGTCAATTCTACTTTCTTTCCTAGATAGTAAAAGTTTGCCTTGCAAAGACTCCCTGAGCTGCTGCGACCAAAAATAATATTATAATTTTAAAAGAAACCAAAATAATTAAACTGGAAAAATTTTAGGGATTTTCTCTTTTGTCTCCGTATTCGTAATGGATGACCTTCCTAATTAACGGGAGAAAATGCCTGGAGTTTAATGATGACTAGCTTTTGGCATTTGCTAGGAGCTCATTCCCAAACTGCAAAACGGCTGACTTTCTATTAGCTGCTCCTCCAATAGGATGAACCAGTTTATGGGGGGACAAGAATTTATGAAACGGCAGACACTGCTATTTTTCAATTTTTCCACATAATTTCTTTATCCAAAGTCACGCACAAGTTTCCTGGAGCACATACGACAACTTAATTGACCAATACAACACAAACGGAATCTATTTGGGTCAATGCTCAAGCCCAGACTCTCAACGAAAGGAAACAACCACTTCTCGTTCTACTAAAATCCGGCCTTTTTATTAGCAAGCAAAATCCAGACTCTTTCTGGTCACGGTTCAATTCCAACTGTCAAAGTTTTTTCAATTTTTTTCCTTCCTAGAAAAATTTTGTTTTTCTTTGCCTACGTGATTCCAAAAAGGTGTCGCATCAAAAAGCTTCTTAAGTGATTGGACGATTAATTTATGAAATTTCCGATAGATGGGGGGGAATAATTAATAATAAGAATTTTGCAATAAATAACCGACCGTTACACTACTGGATGTCATTTATAAAAATGATGAAGAGCAGTGGGCCCAAGATAGATCCTTGAGGAATTCCTGAACTGATCCGAGTAACCGAGGACGAGAAACCATTCAAAACAACAGACTGAAGCGTACGTTCTAGATAATATGAAAACCATCGCAACAAATTACCTTTGACTCCATTAAAACACAGTTTTTCCAGCATTAACATATGGTCCACTTTGTCAAAGGCTTTTCTGAAATCTGTGTATATGGAATCAACAGGTATGCCAGCATCCATTGATTGGAATAAGAAATTCGAATAAATTAAGAGATTAGTCTCAGTTGATTTGGACTTCACAAAATCATGTTGATTGGGGTTAAATATGTGCTTAAAAAAGTAATAGACTCTGCCATGCACTAATCGCTCAAAGGTTTTAGCTACGGATGAGAGTAAAGAGATAGGTCTATAGTTCAATATATCACTTTTAGGTCCTGACTTGTGAATTGGTGATATATTCACAGTTTTCCATACCAGAGGGAAATGACCTTCAACTAAGCTTTTGTTGAAAATAATAGTAAGCGGCTTGTAAATTGAGGAAGCAGTGTTTCGCAGAAAAACCGGACTAATTTTATCAGGACCCGAGCCTTTGCTACCATCGAGAATTTTAAGTGCTAATCTGACATCAGTCTCACTTAAGGTGATAGTCAACAGGGAATTTGATGGATTCAGGTCAAATGAAAGGGTATAATAAGTAAAAAACAACAAGCAATACAGTATACTCAATATACCGTTAGATCCATGACGGCCGTCTCAAGAGGGCGGATTACCATTTTCTTGACAACCCCCTCGACATGGGTACCAAAATGAAACGGTATGGTAAGTAGAATACAGGAAGCAATATAGTATACTCAATAGATCGTTAGATCCATGGCGCCCGTCTCAAGACGGCGGATTACCATGTTCTTCAGAATAGCCTCGACTTGGGTATTAAATAAAAGGGTATGATAAGTAGAATACCGCATCAGAATTTGTTTATCGACTCTGCCACCTGCCACTTCGTTCAAGTTGAAGAAAGTGTGTGTTGTTGAATACAAGAAAGCCTGATCAACGATATAAAGGGCTGAGATTTCAGGATAATCAAGCAATTGGACTTTGTTCAAACATATTTGAGCGATATGCAAAACGTCCAAGACAGATAGCACAGTTTTGATTTCCCAAATATGTGCCTACTTGAATTTGCCATGAGTTTTGAGCCAGTTTATAAAAATAAATCGGGAGATAAAGAAGAAAGCTTTGATGCAGAAGAGAAAGAGCAGTCAACAAGACGAAGACTCATCAAGCTGGCAAACAACACTTAAATGATAATTAGAAATGTTCCAGCGGTGTTACGAGTGCCATTCTTTTAAATGCAGACAGATCCGCGAAATTATTTCTATAGCCTGCTTGTTCAATATGTACCATTTTACTCGGAGAATGAATTAATTGATGAGCATAATAATGCACGTGAGGCTTTTCTTGCTCGAGAAGACCAATTGAGATGAATAAATGCATACCTCGAAATACATCGTGCAAGGGATAGACAACTTGAAATTGCATTCAATCAAGCACATGCTTTCAATATTCTTGAAAATCCAGGAGAAATTGTTGAGGCAGTACTTGAAGATGAAGTTACTGAACAGGCTATGACAAACGAACAGTTTCAAAATGTGTTTGCTGCAATGAATTTACAACAGCGAGAATTATTCAACACCATTACTCGCAGAATCGAGGACCAAATGAATGGAAGTCTGAGTCGCATCAGAATGTGTGTCTCCGTTTATTTGCTATGGTAAGAAAACAGTTAAAATTGGCGCATTGACCGGTGTAGCAGCTCGACTTGTTGGTGGAACAACGCTTCACACATATTTGCCACCGCTTACTAGTAACTATTTGCAGGTTTTGCGAAATCAGTGGAAGTACATTGAATTCGTCTTCATCGATGAGATTTCCATGGTTTCATAGGAAATGTTGTGCATGATCGATTCAAGATTGCGACAACTGAAAAAAATGGAAAATTAACCATTCCGTGGTACCAACATTATGGTTTTTTCTAGATTTCTTTCAGTTGCCACCTATCCGAGGAGATCAGGCATTCCACCAGCCTACAAGATCTATTCCAGCAATTAATTTGTGGAGACTCTTCAGCCTTGTGGAGTTGACGGAGAACATGCGACAACAAGGCGACAGAACATTTGCCGATCCTCTGAATGCTCTACGCGTGAGTGAATTGAAGGCCCCACATTTTGCTCTATTGATGTCAAAAATTTTAATAGAGGCATCTGGCGATTTCGATTTCCATAGAGCAATTCGCATCTATCCAACTCGTGCACAAGTTAATGCACACAACACAGCTGTCCTTTAACGATTTCGAACCCAAGGAGTGCGAATTTTCAGAATTCGGGCTTAGGATGTGCTGGTGAATGCGACAAGAATTGTGTCAGTCGATATAAACAAGACTAGAGGATTACAAAAGGAATTGGACATTTTCAATGGAGCGAGAGTGATGTTTCGCTCAAATATTAATATAGAGCAAGGACTTGTGAATGATGCAATGGGCAATATCACCGAAATTCGTCGGCCTTTATTCCGTCGTGATCAGATGTACGATACCGACATTCCATCTGTTCGTATTGACTTTGGCAGAGATGGAATTCATTTAATCTAGTCGAAATCAACACAGTTTCCGGCCCTCCGAAACTATGGAACAGTGGAACGAACACAACTCCCATTAATACTGTGCATGCTAGGCCTGCACAGTCCATAAAATGCAAAGATGTCCTGTAGACCATGCTTTTGTACACAGGATCAGCATTATTTGCTAAAGCAGTGGCGTAGCGTAGTAGGGGCGGCGGGGGCGGTCCGCCCCGGGCGGCACCTTTCGGGGGCGGCAAAATTTCACAATAAATGATAAAATAGATATCTTGTAAATATTATTTTTGTCGCACCTACGATCCGGACCGATCAAAATGAGCACGGAATTTTTCATTACTTGTACTGTGACGACATCGGAGAATCCCCGTTCTTTAAATGAATGTATAATAATGACGTTTTGTTCATTGTAGCGACTGGCAACACCGTCTGTACTGATTTGCAGGGATTCCCCGTATTTTAATTTGTGCTTGGATTATTATTTATGACTAATATTTAACAAGAATGACTTCTATCATATAAAGAATAGTGTTCAATATTGTACGAGGGGCATCTCAAAAGTAAGTTCCACTATTTTTTTAAATCCGTGTCGTTGGCGGCATAAGTCTGCGAGTTGCAGGGAATTCGCGTGTAGTAGCAGCACTGTAAAATGTCTATGCCCGTGCGTCGATCGATCAGACATTTAGCCACTATGGAGACTCCACTCGCTCCTACCGCCAAAACACCAAATAAAGCGAAAGTTGTGGAATCCGCGGGAAAATGGGAAACGCTCTTTTGAGATTCCAAAGGGGTTTTGTTGATCAATTACCTGCAATTACAATCACAGCTGCACGCTTTTGTGGGGTGTTGCAAAAACTCAGAAAGGCGATCCAAAACAATAGGAGAGGTAGTTGACAAAAAACCGTCCTATCGCTCTGCTGAATCCAGAAACTCCATTTGGAACGAGTTTCAATCCAACGAGTTTATTAGATATTAGAAAAACTAATCAAGTTAAGATGCTTGTGACCCTTAGCGCAAGTCTTTCCATTTAAACAAAAAAAAAGCTTGACCGCATGTTATGAAATTTTTTTCAGAGCATGTTTTCGTTAATACCCGCCGATCGGCACCTCAACGAAGTCGGTATCATATTTGGTACGCGCGATAATGGGCAGGTACAAAAATCGCGAACTTCGTTCCAACAAAAAAACGGCTCCACCGATTTTTATGAAAATATTTTCAGATTATAACTTCGGCAATACGCGTCGATCGGCAACTCAAAGAAGTCAATATCATTTTTGGGTCGCGCGATATCGTGCAGGTACAAAAATCACTTACGTAGTCTAAACAAAGAAACCGCTCGACCGAATTTTATGAAAATCTTTTCAGATTATAACTTCGGTAATACGCTACGACCGGGACCAGTCGGTATTATTGTTGATTCGCGCGAAATCGTGCAGGTATAAAAATCACTTACTTCGTTTAAACAAAAGAATGACTCGACCGAATTTTATGAAAATCTTTTCAGATCATATTTCAGTTAATACGCTTCGATCGGCACCTCAACCAAATCGATATCTTTTTTGCGAGAAAATGACCACATACGTACGCACCCACACACCCATACTTCTTCTCAAATTTCTGCTTAAAATGCTATTGGGACCTTGAAAAACGAAAATACTTTGAAAGTTACCATTTCGATTTTCGGACCGATTACAATAACTTCCCTATAAACTGGGAAGTTAATAAGAGGGCGGCAAAATTTGCTTCCGCCCCGGGCGGCCGATACCCACGCTACGCCACTGTGCTAAAGGACAGGCATATGTCGCATTAAGTCTTGTCAGAACATTGGAAGGGTTAAGAATAGAGAAGCTCGATTGCTCAAAACTCACTGGGCGAAAACTAGGACTTTCAGCACCATAAGTGAATCATATTTATAAATGAAATTGGTAACCAAGAAGAATCTGGTATTAATTTGTTTTAATATGTACTTTTTCTACTTTTTAGTACCTGCTTGTGAGTAAAACAGAAAAGGAACACCAACTTTTTGATAAATATTTGACGTTATTTCATTTACATATACTTACACAAATAAAAAATTATAACTAGGAGAATTTACAACATAATTGGTAAATTGTTTAAAGTAATAAAATGAAAGATAATAGCTGTAAATAATTACGACTGAAATTTAATTCATAGAGGTTTTTATATGAAGAAAGCAGTTAAACACAATCAAAAGCCATCTATGGGCTTTTCAATAAGTGAAAAATAATATGAAATAGTCCCCAAATGGCGATTTATGACTAGCGGATTGCAATTCCGTAACTACAGGACAGGTACATTTACTCGTATGTTAGAGCAAGAGTAGTTGCGAGTAAACACGAGTGAAAATAAGTAAAAATGATCAGAAAAGGAACGCAGATAATATTGAAATAAAAATCATATAAAATAAATTTAGCTTACTTCATTATTTATATTTTCAGAAATATCAAAATTAAGCAGTTTGATATATTATTAGTAGATTTAGGTAACAAGTTTCCCCATGCATCTGCCATAATATTATCAAGATGATCAAAATTGATTGCAAAATTTCACACACAAAACTAAAAAGCAGAAAATAAATACTTGAATAAAAAAAACTTTTTAATATAAAACGTTTTTAAAACGAACTAAAAAGTATAAAATAAAGTCTCCTAGCCCCATTCAGATTTATAACCCCATACATATTCCTAACACCATACAGATAGTCCTGAAAATTTGTAATTGTGAATTTGTAATAGCTATGAAAATATTTGTAAGATTTAGAACGAAAAAACGTGGGGCGCATGCATGATTGATGCGAATGATTTCTCAACCCAGCTACTCTCCACTCTTTAGTATTGTTTATATTGTTCATCCTTGCACCTAGTGACCACTAACAGGGCGGGAATTACATAACGAGGAGCTTTCCCAATGCATTGCTATACGAAAAGTTAGCAAGAGCGTGGATATTGAAAGAAATATAAAAAAAGTGCCTATTCAATTTTTCCAATCCCCGGACAGGGACCT
Source organism: Thereva nobilitata (assembly GCA_963855945.1). Lineage (NCBI taxonomy): Eukaryota > Metazoa > Arthropoda > Insecta > Diptera > Therevidae > Thereva > Thereva nobilitata. Next base: position 52,864,231 of record OY979697.1, on the reverse strand, counting down.
GTGTTTCCGAAACATAAACGCCAACTCTGTCGGTATCCGTATCACCAATATCATACAGGCAGGATGGCATTTGTTCATTCCCCATTTTACCAAATCTGTGAAGCATAGGCCCAACACATGGTTTAATCGGGAGTGTATGAAGGCAATCAAAACTAAAGAAGACTTTTAGTATTGGATTTTACGAATGCTGATCATATATTGGTGTTAGTTAATATTATGAAATTCTTAATTGATATTAAGATACAGTATTGACCAAAACTAAAGCACACTGTTTCGGAAAAGTGTCTTGACCCTAATTTCCAGGATTCCAAAGACAGCCTCGTCTTTACGCGCAAACGACCAAGTTTTTACTTGCTGCCTTCTCTATTACCCGGGACAGACTAGCATCATTAATGACGAATATGACGTCAGAATGACGTAGACTCCATTTTACTTCCATATCTTTTATATGGGTCTACGTCATTCTGACGTCATATTCGTCATTAATGATGCTAGTCTGTCCCGGCTATATAACGCGTTGTCCATTGTCATTAGTGTTTTCATGCAAGCTGTGGGTGCCAACATATTGCCAGTATACGTGCTCCCGGCCTACTTTGGCGTTCAGACCTCCCAGTATGACTTTTGCATCATCTCTGGGGTAGGCATTAAGTTACCGTTTATAGCCTTATGACACTGGCTTTTTCGTAGGCTGAAAATGCTGCCTTGGCTAGGCTGAAAATGACGAAATCTGTTATACTGTGTGACAGAGATAGCATGTGAGAGTAAGAACGATTGTCTGATTATTATAACAGATAGTTGTGAGTGAATACATAAGGAATCCCCCAATTCGCAACCCCCTCACGTTGTAATAAGAAAAATATGTCTTCCCGCCTTGAAATTACTATTGGGACATTCAAAAATCACCGTAAACACCTCAAAAATTTTTTTTGGAGCGATTTTACTCCGGAGCCCCAATTCTAAACATTTACCCTTTCACTTCAAATATATCTATTGTCACCTTAATTATATTTATTTCCACTTCTTATATATTTATAATAACTTAAATTATATTTATAACTTCAATTTATTCTTATTCACTCACTGTTATAAAAAGTCGAGAGATGCAGCAAACTGTTATAAAAAGCATAGAAAAAAGTACATGAATCTCATTCTTTTCCTATGCTTTTTATAACAGTTTTCTAGACTTTTTATAACACTTAAAATCCAGCCAAGAGAAGTTTGAGTATACTCCTCTCACTCTTACATATAGGAAAATCTCCTTTGAATTTTTTCTCTCAGGTTTCAGCCTAGCCAAGGCAGCACTTTCAGCCTACGGTAAAGCCAGTGTCATAAGGCTATTAACTACTTCGAAAAATTCTTCTTTTTCTTCATCTGGTGGTGCGTGAACGTTTATGAGGCTGATATTAATATTTCACATAAGCTTATACCGAAAAGTACAAAATAAAGGCAATTTTAACATCAAAATTGGTAATATCTTCAAAACTAAAGGCCGTGACATAAAAATTGTCAGGACACTATACATAGCAAATATTTCAAGCTTTCCAATCTTGGGGAAAAAAATATTGTTTAGCTCGGTATAGATAGGTGGTGGGAGTATTCTGCTTACACTGGTACCTTATCCATGGAAACAGGTTAGAGGTGTCAAAATTACAGGGTGATATGTAAAACTGTAACAAAAATATTTCAAAACGCCCTAAAGGCTAAACCGTTACAATTCCCCCTCCCTCCCTATTAATGGGGAATTTAAAAATCAATATATGAATTCAAGAAGTAAATAGGTAATAGAATAATAATAGTTGTAAACATTTGTTTGTAACAAAACAGGGGAGACCCTATGAAAACTGATCTCGTTCTATAATACTAACGCTGATTTTGTGTCAACACTCCTTTTTAAGCTGAAAACATTATGTCAGAACTGGTCCTCAAGTTCAAAATACAAAATAACATGCGCATGATAACTGCACAAAAAATTCATATTAGATTAATTTTTCCAAAAGATTAATTCTAGCTGCTTTACTGTCACCACATTTTGACGTCATATTGTAGTTCTATACGATTTTAGTAAATCAATTTAAATATTATTATTATATTTTCTTTTTATATTTTCTTAATTATCAGATTCCAAAAAATATTTGTTAGTAATACGAAAAAATTACAATTTACCTGCATTTTTTCCTTTAAAAGACTCGCAAGTGAACCAACACTTGTTATTGAATATTGGTTACTTAAGACGCTGTGAGTATCAAAGTCATTTGATAACATCTCTTTATCATTGAGCCGAAATGAAGGCAGAGGCGCAACAGAAAGTCTGCGTTTACTTCGAAATTGTGCCCTAAAAAAGAAATGATTATATGTTATATTAGGAAAAACTCATATCGGTTTAAGTGAGGTGGTGAATAACAACTATCTATAAATTACATATGGTTTATCACTTCCTGTCATGGACTAGAATGCACTCACTAAAATTGCAGGCTCAATGAAATATACAGCTGCTATGCTTACCTGACTGATTCTGACAGACTGCAGCAAGCGCAGAAACGTATTTGCATCTTGAAGGCAAATACTTCGAGTTTATGGGAACAATAAAAGCTGCCCTCAGCAAATTTGAGGATCAAGTTCCTCCCCCAAGTCCTTCAATGCACGAATCAATGCGAATAAATTCATTTGCCTTGACAACATATCTATGGCGATTGCCAAAAATTTCACTACCCACCTTCTCAGGATCTTATGAATCCTGGCGGTCCTTTCATGACCTATTTAATTCATTAGTCCATTAAAATCCTACACTTTCTGATGCACAAAAACTGCATTACTTGAAGTCGGTACTATCTGGAGAGGCTGAGCATCTGTTACGAAAATTTCAAGTAACTGATGCTAATTATGAAACAGCGTGGAATGTGTTATTAAAGAGATACAACAACAATAGAATATTGGTTAATGCGCAGCTGAAGATATTGTTTAATCTCAAGCCAGTGTCTAGTGAGCCAGTTAATACAATAAAAACTTTGTTAGATAAGTCAAATGAGTGTTTGTGTGAGGTAGATGCCTTGGGCGTTAACACTTCAAATTCGGATCCTTTCCTCATATATTTAATTGTCCAAAGACTCTCTGCTGAAACTCACAGGAAGTGGGAAGTCGAGCTTCATGGGGCTTCATCACTCCCTACATTTGTTAGACTTAGACAATTCTTAGAAAAACGCTTCCCTGTGCTAGAAGCCATAGCTGACCACAAGACCAATATTCCACAACGTCCATCTAGTGCAGGGGTGGCCAACCCGCGGCCCGCGGGCCGCATGCGGCCCTTTGCAGGAAATTGTGCGGCCCGCGAGATTCAACAAGATTTAACAAAATATTTTGTGCTAGAAGGTTCCAACATGTGAAAAAAAAGAGTCAGCTATGAGCAATGATTAAAATTCACAGCCTGCCATAGAGAATTGGCTCTCGGGGTGACCGGGTTGATGGATAAAAATCCAAGTAATTGTTTTTCTCGGTAACAATTCAATATAAATACCGCATCCGCAACAAAAATTTAGTGTCATGGAGCTAGCAGAGAAAACAAGCATATTTACAACGAAGTACACTTCTTTGGTCAACATCCAGCTAGTGTGTTATGAGTGCAGTATTCTTTTTCTTCTGCTCCTTTATTCCCGCACGGGACATAGGGCGGAAACAGTTGCCCTCCTTGTTGTGGCGTCTTTTGGTAGGGTTCTCATCCACTTTATTCTAGGTTTACCAACTCTATGGTTCCTTGCAGATTCCAGTCAAGGGCCTTTTGGCTAGATTCACGTTTGAACCTCGCAGGGTGTGGCCATTCCATTCCATTTCCCTTGCATGATTTGGTCATCAATCGTTTCTTTTCATTTGTAATTCTATCTTGCCAGCAGGTTTTTATTTAGGATGAAAACTTGAAGGCGCGTTGTGATAGATTGGGCCACTTTCAATGTTTCGCACATACAACAGAATTGCCTTAACATTGGAGTTGAATAGCTTTAATTTGGCGTTAGTTGAGATCTCCGTCGATCTCCATATGATTTATATATTCTGGTAGTGACGTAACTAATGAGGTAACAGAATTAATCTACCAATTCCACGTCACCATTAGTCAGCGCTGTATCCGCATTTCTTTAGTTTTAATCGGATTTAACCTTAAGCCTGTCGAACTACTTTCTGCTACTAAATTGTTTAACATATTTTTGAGGACCTGAATGTGAAAAACCCTTTCAAAACATGATTTTTATGTTATAAAAGAAAAGTTTTGTAAATGAGGTGTCTGGGACAAAAGGTTGTGATTGCGAATCGCTTCTTTTCGAAAATGGAATTTACGTAAAATGAATACCGCGCCACCTTGTCTGACGAAAACCTGCACCACCAATTACATTACATTTTACCTAGTTTCTTAAAAATGCTCATATCTCGTCTATTGCCTATTTTAACTCACATTCTCACATTCTTAACTCCTGCCTCACGGTATTCAAGTTTCCCTCGACTTGGAAGCATGCTTCAATCATACCTATTCCCAAGTGTCCTTCTCAGTCCTATCAGTATTATTCTCTTTCTGCTCTTAAATTTTTGAAAAGTTTCGTATCTATCCGCTCTCAAAAGTTTAAACCAGGTGGCTAAAGTACCTCAAGTGCCCTACTCCACGCTGGCGTTCCTCAAGGCTCCATTCTTGGGCTACTTTTATTCAGTATTTTTATTAACGATATTTTAAGATTCATATGTATGCAGACGATGTGCAGCTTTATTTCCCTGCGCCAAGAGATCAAATAGTGTGTGGAGAAGCTTGCTGTTGACTTACGTCATGTATCCTTATGGTCGACATTAAATTTACTGCAGCTCCTTCGAAATCCCATTGCATTTTTATCTCTCTCACTCTGATACTGTTCGGCCTGACTTTTCTGATATCGCGTCAAAATCGGTTCTTCTTGTTTGCGTTAATAAAGCAAGAAATCTTGGGCTAGTACTGAATAGCAGCATGACCTGCTGCGATCACATTAGTTTCATTGTAAGTAAAACCTACGGACTCCTGTCTAAACTTCGTTACCATTGTGGCTTGCTGAAAAGGGCTGTCCATCTGTCCTCTCTTGATTCTTTTTGCGCCCATAAACTTGAAGTAGCGTTTAACGATTGTGTACTTACCTGCATACCTCAACAGTTTGTGCAGCTTTTGCAATCCCTCACAGATAATTTATAATTCCGCGTTTCCGCACGTTGATTGGTCAGCATTCTTTCTTTGTCTTCGCAGAACAGCTTTGGAACTCTCTCCCTAAATTATATTAAATTAAATTTGAATCACCCAATATATGACCCCGGCCCGCGGGATCATAAGGCATTTTCAAAGTGGCCCGCGATACCATTTGGGTTGGCCACCCCCGATCTAGTGGATCAAACACTAAAGTTCCCACACATTTGGCCTCGACTACTTCCGAAACTTGTGTTTGTTGCAAGGAACACCACAAATTAAAGGTATGTCCCAAGTTTGGGAAACTTTCATTTCCACAAAAGTATCAGATTGTTAAATCAAATAAACTTTGTGTCAATTGCCTGTCTAACTCACATTCTACCTCACACTTTATTGCATAATGATTCCAAGCAAGGCACATTCTCACGAACGAACCCTGGTGCTCGGATACCAACAACAATATCATCAAATCCCAACACAGATGTCGTGCATAACACGACAAACAATGTGGAGACTACCGTGCTATTCAACACACAGGTACTAAGTGGTAATCAGCAAACTAAACCGTTGACAAAGGCCCTCTTGTCTACTGCACTATTAAAAATTCCTACGAAAACCGGTGAAGTAACACTACGGGCTCTAATTGATCCAGGGTCAGAGGTATCATTCATTACCAAACCGGCGCTAGACAGCTCAATATAAGAAGCCCCCCAGCTTCAGTCACTATCAATGGTGTAGATGAAACCCCAACTACTTATGCAGATAAACAGGTAGAGTTCATGATACAATCAATATACTCGCCAACTTCTCTGCAAACTTCCGTCGCAGCATTGGTTGTCCCATCAATAACAACCTTATTGCCACGTTCACAACTCCCGAAGGAGACTTGGGCTCATTGATGCAAGTTAGACTATCCATCACTTCGTTAATTACCCCCATACACAAACCGACTTTTTAGGCAAGGGGTCGCAGCGAAGTATGCAAATTACACGCATGGCATATACTTCCCTGCGACCCCTTGCCTAAAAAATCGGTTTGTGTATGGGGGTAATAAACGAAATGATGGATAGTGTGACTTGCATCATTTAGACAATCTCAATCTTGCTGACCCACATTACCACCTGCCAGGCAATATTGACTTATTACTTGGAGCTGATGTGTATTCAGGCTTGATTTTAGATGGGCTAATTAAAGACCCTAGTGGCACACCTACCGCTCAAAATTCCGTACTTGCTTGGTTTTTAACTGGAAAAACAAACCCAGGAAGTGATAAATCTACCATACAATCAACAATTACACAGTCTAGACCACCATTGCCAAACCTGAAATGGATTTGATCTTCATTAATTGATTTTTATCTTCAAAAATAGCCGACACACAGATTATGATGAAGAAGAAAGACGCGTCCGAGCCGCCACCAGTCTTTCACTTCTATCGTCTGGTGCCGGCTATTTTTGAAGATAAAAATGGCGTCGAATGAATGCTGTAAGAAAAAATGAATATTTTAAAACATAAATTTTATTAAACAGAGACAATGTTTATCATTTTTATTTTTTTTACATCAAAAGTAAATATCTAATGATGATGAATGTACAAGGATTTTTTTTGGTACGCCTCTATTAATATATATATCTTCAATTTTATAAACATCAGTGAGAATTTACAAATTATAACTTCCGGTCGTTTTCTATGAGAAAAAAAACAAAAAATCTAAAACTAATGGCTTCATTAGAAAGCTTATAGTGTCCTCTTTAAAATGGTTTTTTTATTTTTATTTTTGCGTCCATTTTAGGCAAGGATACTTTAGTTTTCCCCGAACGCCTCGTAGGAATATTTGAATTCAGCTTTTTGGCGCGCTTAGATTTTTCGAATTTGCTTCTTATTTTTAATAATTTTATATAATAATAAAACAATTTTTTTTAAATAAGTTATAACATATATTTTAGTAAAATTTTTCGCTCTTTCACGTGGCGCTATTAGTTTTTCGAAATTTTTTTATTTTTCGATACATAAAGCAAAACCCAAATTTTCGAATTTGTTTTCGAAATTGTGAACATAGCATACACTTTAAAGTAGCAAAGATTTTTTTATCGTTTTCTACACCCACAAAAAGTACATAAGTTCCAATTTTCAGCGAGATCACATTTTGTGCGGTGCGAGCTTTTGCTCAAAATTTGGCTCTGACAACTGAGCTATATTTAATTCATTCAATTCAAATTCAATTCAATTCAATTGGAATTCATTCAATGTTGATTTGAGCAAAATTAGTAAGTGATATGGTAACACTGATTAACTTAAACAAGGCCCTCGTAAGTACAGGCCTGGAAGCAGACTTTTTGGTTGTGTCTACGCGCGGCCAAAATCGTCTGACAGTTGTGGAATTAACATGGCCGAAGCCGTACGAAGCAATTTTTTAACTTTGGTTTTGGAATAAAAAGTGGTAAAATATTGTATTTTATCACTTTTTAGTGCACACGGATTATCATCAGTGATAAGTTATTTAGTGATCTGAGTCCATAAATTAGTGGTTAAGTGTATTTTAAGAGTGTTAATTGATTAGGTGACCATTTTTGTTTACAATCGCGGTGGTTTTATCGTGTTAATTTAGGGAAAAGGTGTTGAATTTGTGTAGTAATGGAATTAAAAGTGAATTTAAAGTAGTTAAAAATTATTATAGAAGAGTTATTAAAAACATAAGTGCAAGTACTACCACACAACATGAATAACAATAACTTTTTCACTTTTCCTTCACATTTTTCTGCACTTATGTTTTTAATAACTATCCTATAATAATCTTTAATCACTTAAAAAGCACTTTTTATTATGTTACTACACAAATTCAACATTTTTTCCCTAAATTAACACGAAAAAACCACCGCTATTGTAAACAAAAATGGTCACCTAATCAATTAACACTCTTAAAATACACTTAACCACTCACTTCATTTTAATTTTTTTTATTAAATCACTAAAGCACTAATCACTGATAATCCATGTGCACCAAAAAGTGAAAATATACAATATTTTACCACTTTTTAGTGCAAAAACAAACTTAAAAAATTGCTTCTTATGGCTTCGGCCATGTTAATTCCACAACTGTCAGAAATTTTTGGCCACTTTTCAGCTATGTTAGTATTAGTTGGCCTGTCTGCTTCCAGGCCTGTACTTACGAGGGTCTTGACTTAAATCAATCATGTACGCACACACAGATAACTGCCCCCACTTCGGTTGTTAGTAACCAAACCGGTTTATAACGTTGCAAAACCTGGAAGTGAACAAAAATGTTTGCTTGACAGATTTTCGCTCTCTCTGGTATAGATGTTTTCAAACTCCGTGACACAAAAAATTTGAACAGTTCTGCGCACCTCGTTGCCAAATTTTATAAATTTTGTTCTATCATTTCCCCTCTTTTCATTTAAAAGGCAACAAACGCAGAAAAAACTCAACAAAATTATTTGGGAAGGGATGCGCGCATGCCGAATGAATAAAGTTAAGTTATCTTTATATGTATTGAGCAGAGCTTTTAAATACATGTAAAAACCCTGCTCAACCAAGTAAATCTATCCATCATAATAAGCATAATTTTATTATAATTATGAGAAATATTTCTCATCCCTAAATTTATAATAATTAAAAAAAAATGCTGAAAAATTTTTTTTTAAATTCATGGGCATTTTCATTCATAAATTGTGAACTCTCCGCAGCCGCAAGCAACGTAACCTCCCCCGGCAGAAGCGCGCATGCGACTGGCCGAAAACGTCAACAATCCTAGTATCAAAGTATTAAAAACCCAAATTGCGTATTTTTTAATAGAAATTGCTACAAATTATTTCTGCAGCAAATATGCAAAATACAAAAACCTGAAAATTAAAAAATATATAAAAAAGGACGCTTTTCATTCATAATTTGTAAAATTAGCAATACGCAGTCGCGATTGATTAAATGACAGCAAGTGATTTGATAAGGAGGAGGAGGAGTCAATTCTCGCTCACTTTTTACAATATACAATGGTTCACAAAATTATAAGAAAAATAAAAATTCAATTTTAATTAGAAAAGTGTTTCCTTTTAGTCCAGTCAAATTAGGGTTTCACCTCGGAATGAGAGGTAATAAGCTGAAAATTTGTATGAACCTTTGTTTTAGCATTCTAAATTATGTGTCAAAAGTCTCATAAAATCGAGTGTCCGCGTCTTGAGATATTAGAGGTCAAAGGTCACCAAAATCAGTTTTTCGGAAATATCTCGTAAATTATCGGCTTTACATAAATTTTGGTTAAGTAAAATTTGTTCATTAGATAAATCTGCATAAAAGTGTCCTATACCGGATTTACGTAGAACCAATAGTTTTCAAGATAAAGGGCTGAGAAATCTTGGCATCGTGCTGCATTAGTTTCCGCGCCACCTCTGACGTAGAATGCAAGGGGCGTTTTTTACATGGTGTTCCCGTAAGCATAATCCATGGGTTACAAGTTATGATAAAATTTTTTGATTATTATTATTGAAAGTCCATAAAGCCAACTGACCGGCTACTCAAGTTTCGGAGGTTCAAAGGTACATCAAGTAAATGCAGAAAAGTAGGATTGCCATGTTTCGTAGCGTATGGCTCTTGTCGAGGCCAGTCGTGTCTAAATTCGATGTCCTAGGATACAACCATTAAACCTGAGTTGAACGATTATAACGCCGACCTCATTTCGTTATTTTCCTCTGAGATGAGTGCTGATGAAGATGACAATATGCAAGAAGTGGAAATAGAAGAGATAGAGAGATAATCAAGAAATTTTATCATAACTTGTAACCCATGGATTAGGCCTACTAGAACACCATGTAAAAAACGTCCCTTGCATTCTACCTCAGAGGTGGTGTGGAACGAATGCAGCACGATACCAAGACTTCTCAGCCTTTTATCTCGAAAACTATTGGTTCTACGTAAATTTGGTATAGGACACTTTTATGCAGATTTATCTAATGAACAAACTTTACTTAACCAAAATTTACGTAAAGCCGATAATTTACGACATATTTCCGAAAAACTGATTTTGGTGACCTTTGACCTCTAATATCTCAAGATGCGGACACGAGATTTTATGAGACTTTTGACATATTAGAATGCCAAAGCAAAGATTCATACAAATTTTCAGCTTATTACCTCTCATTCCGAGGTTGACCCCTTTTTTTGCCTTATTTGACTGGACTATTTTGAATAAATTATGTTTAAAATAGTTTCTTCGCATTTTTATTTTACTTACGGTTAAGAAATATTTATCTTCGATCTTCAAATTTCTATCAATTATTCAAATTGGAAAATATAAATTTCGTTTTTCTTTTGAGATTTTTTAAGCCACTGTGGTATGTACAGAAGCTCTAATAAAAAGACAGAGTCGTCGTAATATTTGCAACAAGTTGTCAGAAAGTATATGGGAATTGCTGACAGTTCTTTTGCGTGCGCCTTTGGCTTCCTATTTTGGAGCTTAATTTCTCAATAGAGAGGAAGAAAAATTATCTCCAGCTTTTAAACATTTTTAAGAGTTTTTTACCCCAACAGGCGTCAAATGTCACGGCATTTGAAAACATCTATACCAGCCATCATCAAAGAAGGTAAGTGTCCTAGTCCTACTGTCACTAGTTTTACTTGTGAGTATTTATGTATGTTAGAATTTAGATATTTTTGAGTTAGCATCGTTTTTTTTGTAAATGTCATAAAAAAAGATTTTGTTTGAATCAATTTAATTTTGCACGGAGATACCGGAAGTTTTAGAAATTGCTACAAAGACCAAGGAATACACGGAGGATTATCGATGAAAATAGGAGAAATAATTGGCAGCTCAGCCTAAGTTATGTATTATTTATTTCTCTGTAAACTAATTCCTATTTTGTAGAAATCAATAAAAATTAAGGACATTTTTACCTGCGGATCTTTTGGTGATTTTTCACAGTAAGGTTTTCCTCCCTAATATTTTTTCCTCTATCCCATCATTATTAAACACCAAGAACTAAGTGGTTATACTTATAGCTTTATGATACAAGTTATAACTAATTTAGTTACATTAATTTATACCTTGTAGCTTCTGATACAAGGTTAAACTTAATTATTAATTCCAACTAGTTATATAGTCTAAGAGCTGGATTCGAAAAAGTGCTTTCATCTTTGATGTCGGCAAACTCGATTGCCACCCATTTTGCACCAACCTAGCTGTCGGAGACTTGGAATTTATATTAAGTAGCTTATAGTCTTCCATCCTACAAATTTTCATGCGCAACATCGATGAGATTTTTTCAATAAGAAGATGACTTCTTTTACCCTTCATAACTTTGTCCTGCACCACTAAAAGTGTCGGAGAGCTCGGACATATAATCCCGTTTAGTAATAGAATGAGTTGCAATCGAGTTTTTCCTCATCAAAGATGAAAGCACTTTTTCGTCTCCAGCTCTCCGACTAATACTTGTAGCTTCTTGATACAAGTTATAGCTAGCCGTACTAATCTCAATCATACCTTGTAGCTTCTGATACAAGGTATAAAACTTAGTTATACTTGTAGCTTATTGATACAAGTTAAAGCTAGCCTTACTAATCTCAATCATTCCTTGTAGCTTCTGATACAAAGTATAAAACTTAGTTATACTTGTAGCTTTTGATACAAGTTATAACGACCTTTACTAACCTCAATTATACCTTGTAGCTTCTGATACAGGGTGAAACTTAGTTAGACTTGTAGCTTATGATACAAGTTATAACTGGTTTCTTTTTTACTAACTTAATTATACCTTGTAGCCATTGATACAAGGTATTATACCACCCCTACAATTCCAAGGTTTTTAATAAATATATTCCTCAATTCATTATCCTCCTTATAATTTCCTTAGCCTTAACCTGCAATTAACTCAACCAGGTAAGTGCATACTTTTTTATTTCGCCTTTATATTCTTCAAAACATTTTTTAAAAAATATTTATTTGTTATGGTAATTGACAAATACGTCTTTGAAACTTTATCGTCGAGTGAATTGTTGAATTTGTTATGCTTTTTTAGAACTATTGAATTTGAAACATTAGAATTTTGAATTGTTTTCTTTTCTCTTTGAATTACAAAAGATATTTTTTTTACTGTTTGAACCCGTGATCATATGAAGTACGGTTTATGTGTTATTAACCCTGTAATACTATCGCTTTTTTGACGAGCCATAGTATTCTAGGGTATATCAAAAGAGTCAATAAATTTGAATTGTATTGTTGTTGGTACATTTTTTCTTTTATTGGCCACTCAGCACTGGGGTTGCGTGCCGCACAACTAATTTTTCTTCCTTTTCGAAACAAGTTTATGCGAAACTTATTCACATAATGTCCTTCTACTTTTTAGTCTATTATACACTGCCCGTCACTTGATTACTCACTTTAAATTTTGACATTAATCGCACTGGAATGATAAAATTTCTTTGAAACCACTTCCACAACATTTTGTCGTGATAACGTCTTATAAATCGATGCGGTTGGAAGGCATTCACAAAAAAGTTGTAACGAAGCCACTAACGTCCAGTAACGTTAAGCTACGGTTTCCAAGAAATTGCGCCAACGTAAATTCGCGGCGGAATTGCGCCGGAGTATTTGCGATATCATTGACGTAACGCAAGTTCGTCGCGTTTGGTTTCCAAAAAAAATATATTTCAGTTAGGAACAGTCAATTGTCTAGGGGAGTAATCAGAAGGAGTTACAAGAGGAGGTTGCAGATGAAGAAGATATTTTGTTGTTGAGCTTGATAAGAAGAAATCCTGTAGATGTAATGTTTAAGAAAAATAGGGAAAAAGAGGCATTGAAATATTACTTATGCAAAATCTAATATGGGAAAACTTATAAATGAATCATGAATTTCCATTTCCTGATCCAGCGACTATCCAAAGCACACGGATTACATTGCATTATGTTTTAATTGGAGATGAAGCATTTGGCTTAAGGGAGACTATGATGAAAACATCCTCCAAGTCAGTCGATATTACAAAAGCTAGGTACAATTATCGACAATCACGGGCTAGAAGGCTCACTATTTCAGTTTCTTTCATACCCCGATTTCTGTAGCACCCGAAGTAGTCGACAAATTAATTGTAGCAGCCTGCATCCTACACCAATTTTAAAATTCCATTTCCCGGTGAAAAAATATTTAATAAAACACAATTATCTTTACCCAAAATAAATCCGAATGGACTAAAGGAACCCCGGCACAAACAAACATGCTGCCAAAAGAAACCGTGAACTACTTTACATTATAAATATATTCAAAAAATTAGATTTACCTTTTTTATTCATTTGTTTCGCAATATCCTGCCAAATATTCCTTTTATTGACAAGTTTTTATAACACTTATATTTAAAACTAGTTGGGATGTGGCTTTTGACCCTTTCGGTCCACAAGATTAACTTCCCAGTATTCGTTCAAACAAAAAAACGACTCGAACGATTTTTACGAAAATCTTTTCAGATCATACTTCCTTTAACACGCTTTGAACGGCATCTTAACGAAGTCGGTATCTTTTTTGGTTCGCCCGAAATCGTGCCGGTACAAAAATCACTTAAGTCGTTCAAACAAAAAAACGGCTCGACCGATTTTTATGAAAATCTTTGAAATTCATATGTCCTTTAATACGCTTCGAACGGCACCTTAACGAAGTCGGTATCTTTTTTGGTTCGCGCGAAATCGTGCTGGTACAAAAATCACTTAAGTCGTTCAAACAAAAAAACGGCTCGACCGATTTTTATGAAAATCTTTGAAATTCATATGTCCTTTAATACGCTTCGAACGGCACCTTAACGAAGTCGGTATCTTTTTTGGTTCGCGCGAAATCGTGCTGGTACAAAAATCACTTAAGTCGTTCAAACAAAAAAACGGCTCGACCAATTTTTATGAAAATCTTTTCAGATCATATTTCCTTGAACACGCTTCGAACGGCACCTGAACGAAGACGATATCTTTTTCGGTTCGCGCGAAATCGTGCAGGAAAAAATGACCACATACGTACGCACACACACACACACACACACATATTTCTTCTCAAATTTTTGCTTAAAATGCTATTGGGACCTTGAAACGTGTAAATACATTGAAAATTTCGATTTCGATTTTCGGACCGATTACAATAACTTCCTACTGGGAAGTTAATTATAAAGAGGAGGATTCAACTTAATTAAATCTATTAATTCATCGTCCTTCTAGTAAAATATACTCGATTTGCCATGTTTATCACTGAAGAAAACAAAAACGTCTAATTTGCGTCGATGGATTGTGCCGACGCAATTACGTCGGAATCAAAACTTTTTAATTCCAGCGGAATTGCGTCCGCAAATGCGAGCGCAAGTCTGCCGCGAAATATTTTGGAAACCATGTACACATATTCCCTGTGTCTGATTACAACGTAAGTTCGCCAGCGTAATTCCGTCGCGTTTTTGCGTCAGCGTACTGCCTTGGAAACCGTAGCTCGCGCAACATTCGAGAAAGAGGCTCGCGTTCTTAGCGTCGGAGCAAAAGAAAGAAAGCGTCTCATTGGGGGGTCCTACACACGAGACTAATTCGGACGGGTGAGGCTTTAAGAGTTCCAAATGACGCATTTGTGGTTAAAATTTGAAAATTCAAAATGGCGGACTACTTATTTTGGCAATTGTGTTTCAATTGGACTGAAAATCAGTCTCGGGGGGCTTAAAGGGTTTCAAATGACGAATTTGTGGTTAAAATTTGAAAATTCAAAATGGCGGACTAATTTTGGCAATTGTGTTCCGATTGCACTGAAAATCAGTATCGGGGGGCTTTAAGGATTTCAAATGACGAATTTGTGGTTTAAATTTGAAAATTCAAAATGGCGGACTATTTTTGGCAATTGTGTTCCGATTGTACTGAAAATCAGTATCGGGGGGCTTTAAGGGTTCCAAATGACGAATTTGTGGTTAAAATTTGAAAATTCAAAATGGCGGACTAATTTTGGCAATTGTGTTTCAATTGGACTGAAAATCAGTATCGGGGGGCTTTAAGGGTTTCAAATGACGAATTTGTGGTTAAAATTTGAAAATTCAAAATGGCGGACTAATTTTGGCAATTGTGTTCCGATTGGACTGAAAATCAGTATGGGGGCTTTAAGGGTTTCTTATGACGAATTTGTGGTTAAAATTTGAAAATTCAAAATGGCGGACTAATTTTGGCAATTGTGTTCCGATTGTACTGAAAATCAGTATCGGGGGCGACGAATTTGTGGTTAAAATTTGAAAATTCAAAATGGTGGGCTAATTTTGGCAATTGTGTTCCGATTATACTGAAAATCAGTATCGGGGGGCTTTAAGGGGTCCAAATGACGAATTTGTGGTTAAAATTTGAAAATTCAAAATGGCGGACTAATTTTGGCAATTGTGTTCCGATTTTTTAGCTCTTTTTATGTGATTTCCGATTTCTGGAAAAAAAACAGACAGAAAGGAAAGGTATTTGGGTTTTGTGATTTTAGTCATTTTTGCAATGCGACAATTGATTACCCTTACCTGTAAGAATAGATAATAAAAAACCAAATTTTTAATGTATTTTAAATTTTTTTTTTATTAATACTTCGTGTGACCTCCGTTATTGCGAACTATTTGAAAAAGTCTATTTGCTATAGATCGGTACAAGTTTTGTATGAAGGTCACCTGTATGTCCTCAAAAGCATCCTCGATGGCGGTAATTAGGCTTTCCCTATTTTCAAATTGCCTTCCTCCTGCGTAGATTTTTCGTGAAATCCATCCCCAGATATTCTCGATTATGTTTAGATCGGGAGAAACAGCTGGCCAATCTAGAACATCTATGTTTTTGTCTTCACCGCTTTATGGCTTCACGCAAAATTGACCTTCGGTCTCGCTCTGTGGTTGCTCGTGCAGTGCGTCCTCTTCGGTTTCTTCCATAATTTTCCGGGTCTTTTATAAAATTATTTATGGTCCAAGGATCTCGGCCAATTATTTGACCGATTTGCCTGTGGCTAAATTTAATTTCTCGGCGCTTCCCTTGTATCGTGGCCGAGGCTTTACTCTTTGTATACAGTAGTATGATAAAGTTGAATTGTACATTTTATATAAAAAAATCTGTACATTGCTTGTTTAGTGTTTCCAGAGGAGGAAATTTATTAAGATTGTTTTTCTGATTAATCTTAATATATTTAAATTAATTTTTATGAAGTTGCCTATTTGGTCAAGGGAAGCAGTGCTTTCTTTGCTTCCAAAGAGGCACCACCACTGCCACCTTCACAACCTGCTTTCCGTAGCATCGATTAACTTGGTTCTTAAGCAAGTTAAATAGGAAGGTTTTGCCTGTACCTGCACCACCGGTTACGAAGAAGTTCTCTCGCCGTTGGTCTCCATTTTGTTGAGCTTGTATGCTCATCGTGATGTAATTGAACAATTGTCTTTGGTCTATATTCATATCCTGACGTGCTGACTCGAACTGTTCATTTGGCATGGCTTGTTCCGCCATTATATCTTCGTTATAATAAATATTTGTTGACACGTGTTCCTCTAGAATTTCGAACGCATGCACTTGATTGAAAGCAATCTCTTAGCTGCCGGTCGCGCTCTCTATGTTGTTCCATGTGCTTGCTGATTGTTTTCAACTGTTCTTCTCGAGCTAAGAAAGCAGTTCTTGCGTCATGAAATCCTTCTAACAATTCCATGTACTGCATTGCATGTAATGAAGTAATAAACTGTAATAGAAATTCTCATGATCTGCCGTAGCTACAAAATATGGTACTCTTACAGTTGCAGGTACATTTCTCACATCCATTTTAGAATTATCTATCAATGTAATCAATTGTCGGCGGGTTCTGGCCGGTATTTCATTTTCTTCTTGGTAAACGCTTTTTTCTGTCGCATCTGGGCTTTTTTGGTAGTAGGCTTCCAAGAGCATTGCAAATTCTGTTCAACTCATTCTTGAAAAGTCTTAATTTGGGTGCTGCAACGGACGCTTCTCGTACCTTTCGAATAGATTACTACAATATCCAGTTGCTCTGGCTTTCGGGTATTAAGGAACACACAACTACGAGAACTATCACGTATGGTAAGTGACATAATCGATAGACGCATTCGGGAGCTGATACTTGCCTTTCGTGAAGAATTTTCATACAAATACGGAAGAGTCGACGAGATATGTCTGATTCGTTGCGTTGTATTTGTTGGATAGCCTGTGCTACTCCCGTATCAAAATTTGTTGGTTCCACTTTGGACAAATACTTCGCAATGTAAAAGGCTATTGCCTCATTGGACCCACAACGTTGTATGTCCATATTACCAGTCCACAATTTCAATAAATCTGGATTGTAATTATTTACCCAAGCGTCTTCTTTTCGACGTTCAAGTAAACATATTCTTCCTCCGCTGTGGCGTACCTAAGGGGGGCGGTGGGGGCGGTCCGCACCGGGCGGCACATATTTTGGGGCGGCATTTTTATATTTAATTTTAGTTTTAACTTGTTCACTTCATAAGTTTACTATTCGATTTCTTCGAATTATGAATAACTATATGTTATTACTATATTCATATGTCCTTTAATACGCTTCGAACGGCACCTTAACGAAGTCGGTATCTTTTTTGGTTCGCGCGAAATCGTGCTGGTACAAAAATCACTTAAGTCGTTCAAACAAAAAAACGGCTCGACCAATTTTTATGAAAATCTTTTCAGATCATATTTCCTTGAACACGCTTCGAACGGCACCTGAACGAAGACGATATCTTTTTCGGTTCGCGCGAAATCGTGCAGGAAAAAATGACCACATACGTACGCACACACACACACACACACACATATTTCTTCTCAAATTTTTGCTTAAAATGCTATTGGGACCTTGAAACGTGTAAATACATTGAAAATTTCGATTTCGATTTTCGGACCGATTACAATAACTTCCTACTGGGAAGTTAATTATAAAGAGGAGGATTCAACTAATTAAATCTATTAATTCATCGTCCTTCTAGTAAAATATACTCGATTTGCCATGTTTATCACTGAAGAAAACAAAAACGTCTAATTTGCGTCGATGGATTGTGCCGACGCAATTACGTCGGAATCAAAACTTTTTAATTCCAGCGGAATTGCGTCCGCAAATGCGAGCGCAAGTCTGCCGCGAAATATTTTGGAAACCATGTACACATATTCCCTGTGTCTGATTACAACGTAAGTTCGCCAGCGTAATTCCGTCGCGTTTTTGCGTCAGCGTACTGCCTTGGAAACCGTAGCTCGCGCAACATTCGAGAAAGAGGCTCGCGTTCTTAGCGTCGGAGCAAAAGAAAGAAAGCGTCTCATTGGGGGGTCCTACACACGAGACTAATTCGGACGGGTGAGGCTTTAAGAGTTCCAAATGACGCATTTGTGGTTAAAATTTGAAAATTCAAAATGGCGGACTACTTATTTTGGCAATTGTGTTTCAATTGGACTGAAAATCAGTCTCGGGGGCTTAAAGGGTTTCAAATGACGAATTTGTGGTTAAAATTTGAAAATTCAAAATGGCGGACTAATTTTGGCAATTGTGTTCCGATTGCACTGAAAATCAGTATCGGGGGGCTTTAAGGATTTCAAATGACGAATTTGTGGTTTAAATTTGAAAATTCAAAATGGCGGACTATTTTTGGCAATTGTGTTCCGATTGTACTGAAAATCAGTATCGGGGGGCTTTAAGGGTTCCAAATGACGAATTTGTGGTTAAAATTTGAAAATTCAAAATGGCGGACTAATTTTGGCAATTGTGTTTCAATTGGACTGAAAATCAGTATCGGGGGGCTTTAAGGGTTTCAAATGACGAATTTGTGGTTAAAATTTGAAAATTCAAAATGGCGGACTAATTTTGGCAATTGTGTTCCGATTGGACTGAAAATCGGTATGGGGGCTTTAAGGGTTTCTTATGACGAATTTGTGGTTAAAATTTGAAAATTCAAAATGGCGGACTAATTTTGGCAATTGTGTTCCGATTGTACTGAAAATCAGTATCGGGGGCGACGAATTTGTGGTTAAAATTTGAAAATTCAAAATGGTGGGCTAATTTTGGCAATTGTGTTCCGATTATACTGAAAATCAGTATCGGGGGGCTTTAAGGGGTCCAAATGACGAATTTGTGGTTAAAATTTGAAAATTCAAAATGGCGGACTAATTTTGGCAATTGTGTTCCGATTTTTTAGCTCTTTTTATGTGATTTCCGATTTCTGGAAAAAAATCAGGGACAGAAAGGAAAGGTATTTGGGTTTTCTGATTTTAGTCATTTTTGCAATGCGACAATTGATTACCCTTACCTGTAAGAATAGATAATAAAAAACCAAATTTTTAATGTATTTTAAATTTTTTTATTATTAATACTTCGTGTGACCTCCGTTATTGCGAACTATTTGAAAAAGTCTATTTGCTATAGATCGGTACAAGTTTTGTATGAAGGTCACCTGTATGTCCTCAAAAGCATCCTCGATGGCGGTAATTAGGCTTTCCCTATTTTCAAATTGCCTTCCTCCTGCGTAGATTTTTCGTGAAATCCATCCCCAGATATTCTCGATTATGTTTAGATCGGGAGAAACAGCTGGCCAATCTAGAACATCTATGTTTTTGTCTTCACCGCTTTATGGCTTCACGCAAAATTGACCTTCGGTCTCGCTCTGTGGTTGCTCGTGCAGTGCGTCCTCTTCGGTTTCTTCCATAATTTTCCGGGTCTTTTATAAAATTATTTATGGTCCAAGGATCTCGGCCAATTATTTGACCGATTTGCCTGTGGCTAAATTTAATTTCTCGGCGCTTCCCTTGTATCGTGGCCGAGGCTTTACTCTTTGTATACAGTAGTATGATAAAGTTGAATTGTACATTTTATATAAAAAAATCTGTACATTGCTTGTTTAGTGTTTCCAGAGGAGGAAATTTATTAAGATTGTTTTTCTGATTAATCTTAATATATTTAAATTAATTTTTATGAAGTTGCCTATTTGGTCAAGGGAAGCAGTGCTTTCTTTGCTTCCAAAGAGGCACCACCACTGCCACCTTCACAACCTGCTTTCCGTAGCATCGATTAACTTGGTTCTTAAGCAAGTTAAATAGGAAGGTTTTGCCTGTACCTGCACCACCGGTTACGAAGAAGTTCTCTCGCCGTTGGTCTCCATTTTGTTGAGCTTGTATGCTCATCGTGATGTAATTTAACAATTGTCTTTGGTCTATATTCATATCCTGACGTGCTGACTCGAACTGTTCATTTGGCATGGCTTGTTCCGCCATTATATCTTCGTTATAATAAATATTTGTTGACACGTGTTCCTCTAGAATTTCGAACGCATGCACTTGATTGAAAGCAATCTCTTAGCTGCCGGTCGCGCTCTCTATGTTGTTCCATGTGCTTGCTGATTGTTTTCAACTGTTCTTCTCGAGCTAAGAAAGCAGTTCTTGCGTCATGAAATCCTTCTAACAATTCCATGTACTGCATTGCATGTAATGAAGTAATAAACTGTAATAGAAATTCTCATGATCTGCCGTAGCTACAAAATATGGTACTCTTACAGTTGCAGGTACATTTCTCACATCCATTTTAGAATTATCTATCAATGTAATCAATTGTCGGCGGGTTCTGGCCGGTATTTCATTTTCTTCTTGGTAAACGCTTTTTTCTGTCGCATCTGGGCTTTTTTGGTAGTAGGCTTCCAAGAGCATTGCAAATTCTGTTCAACTCATTCTTGAAAAGTCTTAATTTGGGTGCTGCAACGGACGCTTCTCGTACCTTTCGAATAGATTACTACAATATCCAGTTGCTCTGGCTTTCGGGTATTAAGGAACACACAACTACGAGAACTATCACGTATGGTAAGTGACATAATCGATAGACGCATTCGGGAGCTGATACTTGCCTTTCGTGAAGAATTTTCATACAAATACGGAAGAGTCGACGAGATATGTCTGATTCGTTGCGTTGTATTTGTTGGATAGCCTGTGCTACTCCCGTATCTAAATTTGTTGGTTCCACTTTGGACAAATACTTCGCAATGTAAAAGGCTATTGCCTCATTGGACCCACAACGTTGTATGTCCATATTACCAGTCCACAATTTCAATAAATCTGGATTGTAATTATTTACCCAAGCGTCTTCTTTTCGACGTTCAAGTAAACATATTCTTCCTCCGCTGTGGCGTACCTAAGGGGGGCGGTGGGGGCGGTCCGCACCGGGCGGCACATATTTTGGGGCGGCATTTTTATATTTAATTTTAGTTTTAACTTGTTCACTTCATAAGTTTACTATTCGATTTCTTCGAATTATGAATAACTATATGATTTCGAATATTTTTCCTCATCGCCAAGTCAATGTAGGTTTGAAAATATTATCTATTAAAATTGTGCTCGGATACAGACGTCAATGGTGCCGACGTCCAGTAGAAGTTCTATGTACTACTCCGTGCTCGATGTTTATTGTAATAGTTATTGATTTTTGAATGGCAAATAGCAAAAAACCAAGCCAGCTGGAGTTTTAAAGTGTACAAAGAAATTTTCAGGTAACTTTTGAGGATGATAAAAAGGTTCAGAAAAAAGGACCTTAATGATGTACATTTTTAGTTACAGTGAAACATGTGGGAAACATTTTATTTTTTGTTTCTGTTTTTTATTTCTTACGATAACAAAGATACCCTATTTGTGGAAATAGACCGTTGTTTCACTAGCTTTTTATTCTAGATCATTAAACTACATTTTTTCCCCAAAAGCAAAATTCAAAACGGTCAGAGATAGACCCCCTTTTTGTGTTTTTTGTCGATAATTTTTTGTCTATTATCTACTATTAACCGCTTGCCGAGCTATGACAGGACGCCCTGTAGATTGGAAAATTCTGTACACAACATTGCAATTTTACTAAGAACTTTTTTAACAATTGCCATCAGTGTCGCTAGTTGCGAAAGGAG
Source organism: Thereva nobilitata (assembly GCA_963855945.1). NCBI lineage: Eukaryota > Metazoa > Arthropoda > Insecta > Diptera > Therevidae > Thereva > Thereva nobilitata. The sequence goes on along the minus strand of OY979697.1, from coordinate 52,842,159 downwards.
TTTCTACAAATTGAAATTGATTAAAAATCCCTGCTTTGCGTTCATACTGGTACAAATAAAAAAATTTCTAATTTTTTTTATTGTATAGAATATCTGCATAATCTGTCTACTTTCATTCTGTAAAATGACATATTTTTAGATCTACAATTTTGTCAGATGGCGCCTTGTGCCATTGTCAACCTGCTAAACACTGGTTCATTTTCAGTTGTTTCGTCACCTTTCGACACCTTTATTGGTGAAATTTCATAAATTTATCGAAAACACCATATAGACTAGTCGGCGAGAAAGAAAAAATGCCAAAAAAAAATATTTGGCCCATAGGCGAGATTATTGTTAGAATCGCTTCGTACCTTTTACGTACGTACATACCTTTTTTATATTTGTTTATTTATGTCGCGTATAAAATGGTATGTGCCTAAAAAACCTCATAAAATCTACCAAAATTGCGATTTTTCAAAAATTCCAACGAGATTTTATTTTCAATTGTTTCTTAAGTTTTGCAAATGAGTTTCCCAATTATAACCTGATGTTACAAAAAATGGCATCATTGGTAATAAGGTTAAAAAAAACTAGATCTACACAAAAACTAATGAACCGATCTTGTTGAATTTTTTTGTACATTGCCGGGACTACATAAAACCCATCTTCAAGAATTGTCAGCGTTCTATGTGCAGTTGTTCTCGAGGAAACAAATAGTGAAAGTAACGTGATTTGAAAACTTTAGAAGCTATTTGCAAGATCACCCGTACACCTAGCGACCTCTAACAGAGCTTGTTTTTTTAGAGAATTTCATAACGAAGAGCTTTCCCAATGCATATGATATACTAAAAGCAAGTAGGAGCGTGGATATTGAAAGAAATATAAAGAAAGTGCCTATTTTATTCACAATAAGTTAATTAAAAAGTTATGCGGTCAACCAAATTGTGGGCAAACTTCGGTTGTTTAACTACACCCTAAAACGAAGCGATTCTAACAATAATCTTGCCTATGGGCCAAAAATGCAATGGAAATGCCTCACCGACTAGCCTAATAATTAATTATTAGTTTCATATATCATTACTACTGATAATAATTAATAAAATTTCTATTCTTCAGTATTTTCCATAATGGAAATCTTAAAAACCCTTTCTGTAAAATTGCACTTTTTTAAGTTGTGCCGGTATCAACGCAAAGCATCGAATTTATCTTCGATCCACAAAGAGTGATTTAAGACTACAAAATATTGCATTATTTTCCATAGAACAAGAAATGAAAAAGAATATAAATTTTGAGAGCATTATACGATTTTTTTTACTATGAAAGTTAGAAAAGTAAACATGTTGGCATACACATGTGTACAATTTGTTTGTTTATCCAAAAAAAATGAAATTATTTATTTATAAATATAAAATAAACAAAATTTAATGGCAATTTTTTTTGTCTCATAGGTGCGGAACCTGCGACCTCCGTAATTTTCTTGTGGCCTTTTAAAAAGTATCTTGTATTTTTATAAAAGTAGCATTTATACGTATATCAACTTGTGCGGCCTCCTTTATTACTGCCTAATTTAAATATGGCACCCCTGAAAAGTTCCTCACCTATAGTTTGTCTCAGTTACAATTATTTATTTATGTTTATTAATTTAAAAAACCACCATTTGATTGACTTAGAGAGGGCGGCAAATTGGCGAATGCCCCGGGCGGCAAAATTTCTAGGTACGCCACTGCTCCGCTACGTATAAAATCATCAGACGAATGAGAGACTATTCGAGTCTCATTACATTCTTGTCGAGGAAAATTGAATCGACATGTTACTGTAGTGTTATTCTTCGTGCATGTATGGGTGTGTCTGTGGATCTGACATTTCTTCACAACCTCATGTAGTTCTGGATTCTCTTCATGGGAAGGTAATTTACAAGAAGCTACTCGATCAAGCTGTTGGATACCTTCATCAGTATCAAACCCTGGGTGGTTTTCAATCCATACAACCATGTGTAGGTGAGGACTACCACGATTCTGAAATCCGATACGCCACCAGTGGTCCTTCACTTTGCCACCAATGATTTCATCATTATTCTTAATATATTTTATAAACGCTCTAACTCTGACCATGAAGTGGCGACTCAATATGATTGGATATTTCTCGATGAGACATTGAGTCTCATATATAGCCAGAGAGCTAGGGTCCACTTCGGGTCTATTTTCAGCAATCAGAAGAGCTTTACGTTGATCTAACCAATTTAGATCGTTTGAACTAAAAGTTAGAAAATATGTGCGGGGTCCCAAGGCTCTAATTTGAGCTAAGAGGTCATTTAACGCAGCTCTCCAATAAGCCGCCGAACTACGTAAATTTTTAATTTATAAATGTATATCTTCAATCTGCCCCCTCTTCATTCCGAATTTTTTTGCCGCAAGCTGATGTAGTACTTTTTACTTTATAATATTCGAACATGGACAAAGCGTAGAATAGATAGTCATTGCGTTGAAATCTTGTGTCATTGCCTAATAATCTGAACTGAAAGTAGTCAAGTGGCGTAATTCGAACTGATCGGGGTTCTATTGTTCGAAGGTGTTTCTAGTCTATTGTTGCCATACGGAAACAGGAAAACCCAAGCAAATTTTCTGCTTTCATTTCGTGAGCATCGTTCACTAGATTATTTGTCGTTTTACGTACAATTTCGTTAAGGTTACACTGATAAAAAAATTGTCTTGATTCGAGCAATTCGGTAGTCTTCGTTTCGTTGTCTTGAGTAGAAAAATTTTTCAGTCTTAACATGAGAATGCTGTCTCAGAGGAAGACACTGGAAATTCTTGAGCCAAGCAAAAGTATTTCTTCGCTCAATACTTATATTTTTCGACCAAGATATATCTTTCTCGAACTAAGATTATTTAATTTTTTACTCAAGAAACTAAATTCTTAATTCATCGGACTTTTTTCGTTTACCGGACTTTCTCGCTCTAAAAATGTATCACAAAGTATTAAGACCGATTTTAGAACTTGACTTTTTTTCAATTATAATATCATCGGTTTCGTAAATTTTTTAACTTCAAGTCAACTTTGGTCTTCATCCAAGACAATAAAACCAAGACTATGAGTATTGCTCATCCCGAGACAATTTTGTTTTCGTTATATCCAAAACATGAGTTGCTTGGTTCAAGAAAAAGTGCTTTAAGCCAAGAATTTTTTTTTAATCAGTGTACTAGACACTTCCAATTCATCCTCAACATTGGGTTACACGACATCAATGGGAGCCATTACCGATGTCTGCAAAGGTATATTTTGGAAAGCAGATATCAAGACAGGAAGATATGGTGGGGCGATTCAGGTTCGCCTATTGTGTTTTGAATGATTTGCAGTGGCTGTGGATCAGTCTCCAAGGTGTTGCCGTGAACTGTTGAAGACGGACAAAGTTCAATATAATCTATAGTAAACTGTGGGTTTCTAGATCCAATTGTACGTTTACATATTCGAACATATTCGTCCATATTGTCACATTGAATTATACAGGGTTTGCCTCCATCCTTTGCTTTTGAACCTTTTGCTCCACATGAATGAGAATCAGTAAAGTAGTATTTTCCATCGTAGTACATGACCCCTAGTGATTTCCCCTCTGATATAAGCACACCCGCTTTATGTTTCGCGAACAGTTCTTCAAGAGCCTGTCTAAGTGTTAACCCAATGTTTGATTGATTGGCTCTGTCATTTAAACTCCCGAAAAGAGCCGACTCTAAATCTTATTCTATACGAAGATTGTGATCAAACATAGATAAGTCATTTTTTTTAAATTATATTAAAATTTCGTACAAACAAATATCCGTCAGCCCGAACAGGATATGCAGCAGGGTCCGTTTGAGACCGCGAACCAATTGTTTTGTATATATGTATATATGCAATTTGATAAACCCGGGCAGTATTAAAATTGATCGGTCATAATGAATAATGACCAAAAGCGTTGGTCAATTTGATAATTTTTTTAATATTTATTGAATTAACCAGCTAGTTTATGTAATCCCCTACTCCTAATGGCGTATGTGGGCCCAGGGCGGTCGGGCGGCGGGCTTGTGGCATGGGGCACGGGCGGAAGAGGGTAGACGCCGCCGCCTATCCTCCTCCGAGCGTACCCCCGCTTAATGCACGCGCCCGCCCGCCCTGTGTCAACATTCGCTATTACAATTTCGAAATAACATTATATAAACTATATAATATTAAAAAATTTATCAAATTGACCAACGCTCTTGGTCATTATTCATAATGACCGGTCAATATTAATACTGCCCGGTTTATCAAATTGCCCGTAACATATATTATCGCCTTCTATCATATTTGTGTTCACCGTGTTCGTTGTCCAACTAGGTGGTGGAAGAAGAGTCGCTCTAACGATATTTGCTAACACCATTGCCCAACATTGCACTCCAGCAAAACCTGAAGCAAATATTGCATTATTTGCTTGATGCCACGAAACGGCATCTATACGCTCTATACTGCCTCATGTACAGATTTGACTGTTTTTTTTCTCTTTCTGTGTGTCTCACTCTATTTCGCATTTTTTTCTTCGCGTTTTTGTTTTTCCTTTTCTAATCGTCGTTTTCTTCCCGTTGTTGTATCCAATGGTTTAAGTCTTTTTGTTATGTTTGTATTCATTTTATTCCCACGAGTAGTGGCAAGACCCTCGTAAGTACAGGCCTGGAAGCAGACAGGCCAACTAATACTAACATAGCTGAAAAGTGGCCAAAAATTTCTGACAGTTGTGGAATTAACATGGCCGAAGCCATAAAAAGCAATTTTTTAAGTTTGTTTTTGCACTAAAAAGTGGTAAAATATTGTATATTTTCACTTTTTGGTGCACATGGATTATCAGTGATTAGTGCTTTAGTGATTTAATAAAAAAAATTAAAATGAAGTGAGTGGTTAAGTGTATTTTAAGAGTGTTAATTGATTAGGTGACCATTTTTGTTTACATTCGCGGTGGTTTTTTCGTGTTAATTTAGGGAAAAATGTTGAATTTGTGTAGTAACATAATAAAAAGTGCTTTTTAAGTGATTAAAGATTATTATAGGATAGTTATTAAAAACATAAGTGCAGAAAAATGTGAAGGAAAAGTGAAAAAGTTATTGTTATTCATGTTGTGTGGTAGTACTTGCACTTATGTTTTTAATAACTCTTCTATAATAATTTTTAACTACTTTAAATTCACTTTTAATTCCATTACTACACAAATTCAACACCTTTTCCCTAAATTAACACGAAAAAACCACCGCGATTGTAAACAAAAATGGTCACCTAATCAATTAACACTCTTAAAATACACTTAACCACTAATTTTTTTTTTAATTTATGGACTCAGATCACTAAATAACTTATCACTGATAATCCGTGTGCACTAAAAAGTGATAAAATACATTATTTTACCACTTTTTATTCCAAAAGCAAAGTTAAAAAATTGCTTCGTACGGCTTCGGCCATGTTAATTCCACAACTGTCAGACTATTTTGGCCCCGCACAGACACAACCAAAAAGTCTGCTTCCAGGCCTGTACTTACGAGGGCCTTGGTAGTGGACAATGCAACGGTCGACTTCTCCAGTGAACCGATAAGGCGCAAGGCTAATATTATGAAGGGAGGTTTATGTATTAAAACACTTATTGAATCTTAATATTTTTATTACCCAATAATTCCAAATAGCGGCCAGCAGCCATACGTCCTTTGGGGCGGGTGATAATTCTAAACCGAAAACGGTAGCTGACAGGTGCAAAGGGGGTTTCTTGGTGGACAGGAGAACAGGGGTTACTTGATAAAAGCGTATTAAAATTGAAAATACAGGTGAACAGGGGGTTACTTGATAAAAGCGAATTAAAATTGAAAATACACGCGAACAGAGGGTTACTTGGTGGACCGGAGAAAAGGGGTTATAGACCAGTAATTAGATATTTTTCCTGGTATTAAATTGTAGAGCAAACTACTTTCACTGCTACCTCAGGGGTAGCCTATAGATTACTAAAACCAAAAAAACCAGCCAAATTTTAGCCATGTGGAATTGTTTTAACAATAATTAACAACAAAGAAGGGTATTTTTTTCGTTTTTTGTATATACAATAAAAAGTACTGGATGAATCGCGTTACCCTCAACAGGATATTTGTAGAGAATTTAAAAACAGTAAAAGCCCGTTAATCCGACATCCGATGGACCGGACTTTCAATAATCCGGCATCGGTTTAAGGGTTCCAAAAATTTTTTTTTTGGACGTTGTAAAAGCCTTTTGGGTGCGTTCGGCACAGTTCGTGAGCGATCGGCAGAGTTCGCGGGCAATCGGCAGAGGTCGGTGTACTCGGGCTCACTTGTCAGTTGTACCTCTGTCGTGAACGTATAGTGTCGTTCTAGTGCAGGGGTGGCAGCACGTAAGTTGTTTCAATCGACCTCTTCATACAAAAATTCTGAATTTTTGTATGAAGAGGTCGATTGTAACAACTTACGTGCTACCACTCCAGTACTCCCTAAATCAGAAAAAACACGCTAAAACACGGAATAATGGTCGCCTACACCAACGATTACCTTTCGACTCTTTATTTTTAGCGGCATTTCCGTTATTTTCGCCATAACGACTATTTTTAGACTCCGCTCAATAATCCGGCATTTTCGGTAATCCGGAACTGACAAAGTCCGGAACGTGCCGGATTAGCGGGCTTCTACTGAACCTACAAAATGGTTTTTTAGACCCCGATCCGACCATTTTTCGCCGCGAAAAGCTGGAAAAACGCTTAAAAATGCCAATTTTTTCAAACATTCATACCTCTGCTAATTTTCAATATTAAACGATGATTTTTTGGGAAAAGATGAAATATGTCACATTAACATTTTCTGCATAATTGCAGTATAAACAAAATAGACCCTAATCTTGCACATTGCGTCAATATTAGCAGAGTGGCCCGATTTAAATTTACAAAACGGTTTCTGAAAGTGGAGATTAAAGGCTACAATTTGGCTACCTCACATTTTAATATAAGTTTGGAGAATAATGTTAAAAATGCTTCTGAACATAGCGTATCGAGCGAAAATTCGAACCCGATACGTCGTGGTAGAGGTATCAAGCAACGAAGGAGGCGTTAGCCGCTTCGTGTATTTACATGCAGAAAGCATCGCGCAAGTATATTGCATATTTAAAGGGTGAATTTAATATTTTGGTTGTCATTTATCATGGAGCCCAGTACTATGTAGCAGTGATAGGAAAATGCATGAAAAATAATTTAATTTTTTACAAATTACATGGAACATCCTCTATCTAAGCCTTAAAGTAATAAATCTATTTAATTAGAACGTATATAGAAATGAGCAGATACTTATAAAAAGAAAGTGTTATTCAACAAAATAACTATTGTATTTTTTTTATTATGTTAATAGGTACATTACATTTTTTCATTATATATTGCGAGCATGCGTTATTTGGAATTAATGTCATAAATAATTAATTATTAATAATATGATAAAGATTTTCCCGTTTATTCGATACATACAACTAAGAAATATTCAATAAAATTAACCAGCTTAAGTCCTACGCCTTTTTGTGGTACAGTTTCTTCTTCAGAGCTTACTTCCATACTTTCATTTCCACTCTCGCAATCTTCATTTAATTTGCAGCTTACTTCGTCTAAATTGTTTTCTTATTGATTTTAATTTTCATCTTCATCGTCTTCTATGCAAATATCTTCTACAGGTATGTTAGAGCACATTATTTCGGTACAGTTTGCGCACAAATCTGAGCATTGTAAACCATGCTTCCTGCACGTACAAAAAGTATATTTACAGCCTGTTTTACACCTACAAGATATTTGCTTTAATAAATTTTCAGGCAAGGAAGAAGTATGCGTGTGTATGTGTGTGCGTACGTATGTGGTCATTTTTCCTGCACAATCTTGCGCGAACCAAAAAAGATATCGACTTCACTGAACTGCCGACCGACGCGTATTACCGAAGTTATAATCTGAAAAGATTTTCATAAAAATCGGTCGAGCCGTTTTTTTGTTTGAAAGAAGTTCGTGATTTTTGTACCGTCCAGCGAGCACCAAATATGATACCGACTTCGTTGAGGTGCCGATCGGCGCGTATTAACGAAAACATGCTCTGAAAAAAGTTTCATAACATTCGGTCAAGCCCTTTTTTGTTATGAAATTTTTTTTCTGGATTCAGCAGAGCGATAGGACGGTTTTTTGCCAAAATTTCCTCTCCTTTTGTATTGGATCGCCTTTCTGAGTTGTTGCAGCACCCCACAAAAGCGTGCAGCTGTGATAGTGGTCCCACGGGGCAGGTAATTGATCAACAACACCCCTTTGGAATCTCAAAAGGACGTTTGCCATTTTCCGGATTCCACAACTTTCGCTTTATTTGGTGTTTTGCCGGAAGGAGCGATGGGAGTCTCCATAGTGGCTGAAGCCTGACTGTCGGATCGATGGACTCATGGGCATAGACATTTTACAGTGCTCCCACTACACCCAGAAGCAAATTCCCTGAGACTCCCATACTTTTCCCGCCAACGACACCGATTTAAAAAAATAGTGGAACTTAATTCTGAGACGACCCTCGTACAATATCGAACACTATTCTTTATATGGTAGAAGTCATTCTCGTCGAATATTAGTCATAAACAATCCAAGCACAAAATAAAATACGGGGGGTCCCTGCAAGTCAGTACATACGGTGTTGCCAGTCGCTACAATGAGCAAGATGTCATTATTATACATTGAGCCGGTTTAGACGCGCTCCAGCGCATGTGCCTCACGAACTTTGTGGATAAAGGGAGAAGTGGGGTGGTACCTCTCTTAATCCCCACTCATCCCTTCATCATCAAGCGTTCGTGAGGCACATGCGCTGGAGCGCACCGTCTAAAACAGCTCGTTCAATTAAAGAAAGGGGATACCCGATTTCGTCGCAGTACAAGTAATAAAAAATTCCGTGCTCATTTCGATCGGTCCGAATCGTAGGTGCAACAAAAATAATATTTACAAGATATTATTAATATTTATTGTGAAATTTTGCCGCCCCTTAAAGGTGCCGCCCGGGGCGGTCCGCCCCTGCCGCCCCTACTACGTTACGCCACTGGCTCATGGTAGTTAATACGCCTCTAGGATTATTTCAGTACCATCATTATCACGGGTGCAACACCAGAGGATCATTTAAGCACTCTAAGGGAAGTTTTCTCTAGACTCCAAGAACACGGGTTGAGATTTAAGCAATCGAAATGCTGTTTTATGCAACCTGAAGTGGAATATTTAGAATATATTGTTTCAGGAAACGGAGTAAGACCAGCGAATGTAAAGGACCTTCAAGCATTCATAGGAAAAATCAATTATTACAACAAATTCATAAGCAATTTTACGCAGCTGGCCGCACCATTGAATAGATTACGAAGAGCCGACACAATATTTCACTGGGGCGAAGAACAAGAAAAATCATTTACCGAATTGAAGGACCAGATTACCAAAGCACCAATTCTAACGCATTTTCGTGAAGAAGTACCAATCGTCCTCGCAACTGACGCATCATCTTTTGGTATCGGTGCAGTTATATCACATTTGTTAACTTCCCAGTAGGAAGTTATTGAAATCGGTCCGAAAATCGGATTCGAAATTTTCAATGTATTTACACGTTTCAAGGTCCCAATAGCATTTTACGCAAAAATTTGAGAAGAAATATGTGTGTAGGTGTGTGTGTGCGTACGTATGTGGTCATTTTTTCCTGCACGATTTCGCGCGAACCAAAAAAGATATCGATTTCGTTGAGGTGCCGTTCGAAGCGTGTTCAAGGAAATATGATCTGAAAAGATTTTCATAAAAATCGGTAGAGCCGTTTTTTTGTTTGAACGACTTAAGTGATTTTTGTACCAGCACGATTTCGCGCAAACGAAAAAAGATATTGACTTGGTTAAGGTGCCGTTCGAAGCGTATTAAAGGACATATAAATTGAAAGATTTTCATAAAAATCGGTTGAGCCGTTTTTTGGTTGAACGACTTAAGTTATTTTTGTACTAGCACGATTTCGCGAGAACCAAAAAAGATATCCACTTCGTTGAGGTGCCGTTCGAAGCGTGTTCAAGGAAATATGATCTGAAAAGACTTTCATAAAAATCGGTCGAGCCGTTTTTTTTGTTTGAACGACTTAAGTGATTTTTGTACCAGCACGATTTCGCGCGAACCAAAAAAGATATCGACTTCGTTGAGGTGCCGTTCAAAGCGTGTTAAAGGAAATATGATCTCAAAAGATTTTCATAAAAATCGGTCGAGTCGTTTTTTTGTTTGAACGAAGTTCGTGATTTTTGTACCTGCCGAATATCGCGCGAACCAAATATGATACCGACTTCGTTGAGGTGCCGATCGAAGTGTATACTCGTTGGAATGAAACCCGTTCCAAATGAGGTTAACTTTTATGGATTCAGCCGAGCAATAGCTTGCCACGAAATTTTCAATCATTTGTCCATTTCTGCCATACATCTGCCTACACACAATTCACGAATAGAGGTGATTTATCGTGACTAAGTATTTTGTACTATACTTGTTAAATAAGTTTTGGAATAACAACATATTCTTCATTTTTCATCCAAGTGTCAGTGTTAAAAGTAATACACTAATTTTGTTTACAACTTCGTCATCCTAATCTTGTAAATACGCACATATCATTTGACGACCTAGCGAAAGTATTGATAAACAAATGTGACAAATGTTAGGTATTATATATTGATTATTGTTTATTTATTATTAAAATATCCATTAAAAATATTCCAAATTCATAATACTGGGACCGAAAGGGTCAAAACCAAATCCCAACTAGTTTCTAGATGGATCAGAGAAACCCATAGCATTTGCTTCTAAGACATTGAATAGACAACAAGAACGTTATAGTCAGATTGAGAAAGAAGCATTGACTATAGTATACGGAGTTAGCAAATTTCATCAGTTTCTATACGGGCGAACAGAATTCATCGTTGGACGTTGAACGGGGTATAGGTACGTAATCAAATACAGACCCACGAAAAAACATTGCAATACCGATGCATTATCACGATTACAAATGGGTACAGATTTACAATTTGATTCAGCTTGTTAAGATATAAATTCTATAGAGGAGGTGGAAGATTTTCCTGGTAATGCAGTACAAATAGCAGAAGCTACACAAAGCGACCCTGTGCTTCACAAAGTATTTAAATCTATTAACAATGGATGGCCAGATAAATTGCATGAAGAAGACAGTATTTTACAGTCGTTTTGCCAGCGTCGATTTTCTCTGAGCGCTGAAGTGATGAGGAAGTAATCATACTTCAAACAGACTTCGTACAAGTCGTGGTACCTATAAAATTTCAGAGTAAAGTTTTAGGAATGTTACATGATGGCCATTGGGGAATTACGAGGATGAAACAATTAGCCAGAAGGTATTGTTGGTCAGTGCCGCGACACCCATATGTGCAGACTGTTCATTTGCATTGGGCGGCACTTGGGAGGGGCGGCATTTTCGCGAGCGAAGTAAGCGGAAAATTTGTACAATATATTTATTTTATAAATATGTCGTGCCGATGGCAAGGGCGGCATTTCAATTTAAATGGGCGACGACAGCCGCCAAAAGACAAGGCATTTTTCGAGATGAGCGCAAAAATTTAAATGAGCGGCGACGATAAACAAAAAGAAGACAAACATCAAGCACAACACTCAATAAATTACCAATAATTAATTAGCACACGCAGCATGTACACAATAAACAGACGATGAACGAAAGGCATCACAAAATCAACCCAGTACGGAATAGAAACCTTCTAGAGTCGATTCCGTAAATTCTCCTTCGAATGCGTAATGTGTACTTTCTAGATCGAAACAACTCTTCGATTAACATTGCGAGGTCCTAGGGTAGAAGGCATAACGACAGCCTTTTGCATTACAATTCATTCCAATATGAAGGCATATCAGCTAATTTTTGGATTACCATTCACTTCAATAAAAAGGTATAAACACAGATAAGTAAAATGCAGATGCCTAGTCGAATAGGCTAAACGTGTTCCATATTGTCGAAAGCGATTTGCAGCCATGCAGCTGGCTGGCTAGAGCATGGCAACTTTTGGTCGAGCTCCAGCAACAGACCAGTTGATCTATCGACTACAACGTAAATCTCTAATTATGAACCGCGAAACGGTCCTTTTGAGGAACAAAAACCGGATTGATCGATTTTAGGACCAAATCAGTTTGCGGAGCAGAATACTAAGCAAGAAGTTTCGCTGAAACGAAAGGCATTGGCACAGCAAGAAGTAGAAGAGAAGTCCCCATCCGTTTTCAGCTTGTCAGCGCGGGTCTTATCAGCGAAAGCGAAGAAATGAAATTAAATTGTAGACATTTTTTAAACACTTTTAAACGTTTAAAAGTGTCGACGATGCTAATCAAATGGGTGCCGTCAAAATAAAACGTTTTTAAGCGTTTTGAAATAAAACACTTTTAAAAGCTCAGATTTGCAGTGGAAGTAAAAGTAAGTAAAATACTACATCGTCATCAACCATAAGTGCGTTACAATAAATTTTTGCAATAGAAGGATTGCCACATACCATCGTATCGGATAATGGGGCGCAGTTTACAGCAAAACCTTTTAAATCATTTTATGATTCATATGGCATAGAACACCTAACTACAGAACCGTTCCATCCAGCGTCGAACGGGGAAGCAGAGAGATTTGTCAGGACCTTTAAGATTTCTTTTAGCAAAGCTATGGCCGGAGGGAAGAACAAGTCAGAAGCGCTGCTGAATTACTTAAGCACGTACAGAGCGACGCCAAATCCTACATCAGGTAAATCAGCAGCAGAGCTTTTACACGGTAGGCAGCCGAGAATTCAACTTACCCTATTAGACCTAAAAAAGAAACGACTAGTAATAGTACGGCATAACAGCATTCTGGATTTATTGAAGGTTGTCCAGTTTACGTCAGGAACTAGACGGGAAATTCTGTGGATCCCAGGACGAATTAAATGCAAGTTGGGAAAAATGATGTTACAAATGCAGACGGAAGCAGGAGTATTAAGGAGACACCAGAACTAGAGATGAATAACAACCTGCAACCACTAAGATTTTGAGAGGCGAGGATTTCGTTTTCGCAAGGGAATTAGCAGCACGAAACCCTCCTCGAAGGATTCAACAACAGAACGAGGCATCGACTAGTCGTAGGGCGCATGAGCCGGGAATAGCAGTACCACCCTCATCAGTTAGAACACATACGGATTGTAGAAGCAGCCAGGGAGTGAATAACCAGCCGCTCCGAAAGTCGGCAAGGCCACGGAAACCAATCGTTCGGTTCGATATTTAAGTGCAAAATTAAGCGGGAGGAAGTGTTATAGCCGCTGTAATAATGCAGCATTTTCTACGACGTCAGTCAACTTCACATTGATTACCAGCTCATTCAAGTTCCTGACACTGGTGTTCCGAGTTGCAAACAAATTCGCATTGGCCTGAACAATTAATTATCCATCGTTATACATTCAATAAAGTGTATCGTTTGTAGAGAAGTGTTTTATTTAGCGATACAACAATATGGTTCGGAAGTGTAGACATTGAAAAACGCAGATGAATCATTTGCAGAAAGATTTGAAAGGAGATTCCTTCGTTCGATTTACAAAGGAATACAGGTGGATGGCATCTGGAGGCAAAGATACTACTCAGAGTTGTGCGAAATCAGTAAAACTCCAAACATTGTCAAATTGATTAAAATAAATAGACTACGATGGATTGGTTATGTTGAATGATGTGCATAACGGAACCCGGTAAAGATAGTGCTGGGGAAAGTACCGTCAGGAAAATGGAGATCAGGGGGCCTAAAAAGGCCACATTGGGTGAAACGTCTGTAATATGTTTCATTTGGTGAATTCTAGCAGATCATTAGCAGTTCTGCTAAAAATCGTAAAAAGGCCACTTTGATAAATGATTCATATACAATTGATTTCATCAACAGAATCATATTTGGCATAGATTGCCAGACTAAAAAATTTAGTGGTGAGTTTTAAATACATTCAAATAAACTAATTAAGAAATCATGTCAACAAACAAAGTAACCTTTGCAATTACAAAGAAAATTAAAATTTTAAGTGCTTTTTTTTAAAAAACGAAACGCGATTTTTCGGAAAAACTTGAGTGATTATCGAGTGGCAGTATGTGACAATACTTTCTTCGAAAATGGTCACTATTTAGGGCCAATGTCACTGCTCGTAAATAGTTTGATACACTGGCTTGGTGCATCATGTGGTGACATTTTGCTCCTACATAGCATTGGTAGGATCCCGACGCGTAAAACGATAGTGCACTTAGGACCTAAAAATAACAAAAAGTTAGTAGGTACGTAGGCGTAGTAAGAGGAGGAGCCAGGTGGGCCAGGCCCACCCCAGACTCCTTTTGGCCCCGCCTTAGAAAAAAAGCGAATCACTTATTAAAAATCCGTGATGTTATATAAGGCTAAAAACAATTTTACAAAAAATAGTATGGTACACGGATGGCTCCAAAACAGAGACAGGTGTGTGTGGAGCGAAAGCCCCAGATTCAGCAGAGTGATAAGCTTAGGCACCATAGCAATTCTTCCAAGCAGAGGTGTACGCTATACTGGCATGCGCTCTTGAGAACTTAGGAAGGGTCTACAAAAATTACGGATTTTTATCTTCTCTGATAGCCAAGCGGCAATTAGGGCCGTAGGACCAAGTCTAAATTAGTTTGGAGCTGACAACGTGCTCTTGATGAGCTAGGAGTTCTCAATCAAGTTGCCCAACAGGCACTTTTCTTGATTTTCAGAAAAGAACACCTTTCGGCGAAGGGAAGTGGAATATGGTGTGGATTTTTATTCAGTAGATTTCGAGATATCAAAATTTTTTCCTGTCAGGCATATATGAAAACGCCCGAAAATTTCCATCGCAGAAGCTCGGCCAGCAGAAAGCTTGCACACACCGTATTCCATTTCCCCTTCGCCGAAAGGTGTTTTTTCTGAAAATCAAGAAAAGTGTCTGTTTTCAAACGCGTTTATGAGGTATTAAATCGAACCTCACCAACTTTTCATGAAAATGGGTCGGTATTGCAACTCTTCGAGAATAAATGAAGCTTTTCAAAATAACTCTAGGACAACTGTGGGCGTTTTCCTGAAACGGCTGTTTTTACATTTTTGAGATTTACGCGAAAAGTTATAATTATTTTTGCATAAAATTTTTATTGTAGGCAGGCACTAACAGAAGCCACAATTTAAGCCCTGAAACAAGGTTCTACGATAATTACAGTCCCTGCAATTAAATGTCTAAAAATAACCTATTTCGCGGTTTTTTTTGCAAAAACCTGTTGACCGATTTCAATTGTCCAAACTCATATTTTTCGTCTTTTTAAGCGCTATTAGGTACTATTTTTTGTTTTCCAAAAACAAAATTTTTTCGCACCTAAGAGCCGGTTTAGACGGCGCGCTCCAGCGCATGTGCCTCACGAACTTTGTGGATAAAGGGAGAAGTGGGGTGGTACCTCTCTTCATCCCCACTCCTCCCTTCATCTCCAAACGTTCGTGAGGCACATGCGCTGGAGCGCACCGTGTAAAACAGCTCTAAAACGTTGAAAAACGTGTTTTCCCTACCATTATTAACTTTTTTCCACCTGTCCTCCTGCGCCGATTTTATCCAAAACACATTCATTGAATTCCTACGATTCTTCACTTAATTATAGCGTCCAAAAATCGCAGGGTAGATTTATTTCAACCTTTTTTCTATCTCTCCTGGACTATAGGGTTGTAGTATAATACGCCAAATGAATGGCCGCAGTACCTTTGGACCCAGTACCTCACACAAGAAAAAAAAAGGTTGATGCGTCTATACATACGTAACATATAACGCAAAATTCAATCATAGATAAATTATATGGGCCTATCATCTTTAGTATGATACCGTGTAGTTCATGACAAGCCCGATAGATGAAAAAAGTAAAAAAACAAAAAAAAGGTTCTATGAAATGAATTAGACGATCACAACTAATTGAGCGATTGGATGTGTTAGTGAGAAATATTTAAATGCTGAGGAGAATTTAACAAAATAGTTTTAAAATATTTTAATATCTGTTTCCTGGAAAATTGGGTCACTTAACGAAAAAAGCAATAAAATCACGACAGGCCCCTTTTAGAACAGCGCGCGACCAAATTGCGCTATTTAATGGTGCGTCCACACGTTTGCGCACACATTTCTTTGTTTTGGCTTTTTTATGGCCTTTTTACAAGTCAAGTTTTTCTCAGAGTCGGGAATTTTCAGAAAATTTTTAGTTCAGTTCCTAAATTGAGAATTCCTTTTTAAAATATTTTTCTTATTCAATTATTTTGAAATGCTTGCAACTTGAAAAGGTAGATTTTACCTACTACAATTGACGATGATGATTATTCTAGATAATGAGATTTACATGACCCTTTTATTCTTAATTTAATACATGTGCTTGCATCTTTGTTTCTTATGAAAAAACCAATTTTACGACTTTCTATTTTATGGCTTTTCTTATGAAAAATCTTAGCTTTAGACTGCTTTGGTGACGCCATTACGCCCCTGAAAAATCACATAAAATTCTCGGAACTTTGTGTGCGCAAACATTGTTTGCGTCGTGTGGACGCACCATAATGGTGGATCCACACTACACGGACTTTAGCTCATACGCGCTTTTGCCTTTTTTTTCTTATAGAGCTTTTAATGGGAAAGTCAGTGCTTAAAAAGGCACAGTCGAGGCAGCTCCTTGTCGTTCGTCGCGACAAAAGCATGAGTCACTGCGTTGCTCCAATATAAACAGCTCTATTGAAAACCTTGTATTATCTCCGCTTCGCTAGCATCGCCGCTCTACTCGTTTATCGCAGCTCCAACATAATCAGACCCTAGTGGTGGATCCACACTACGCGGACTTATCTCAAACGCGCTTTTGTCTTTTTTTTCTTAAAGAGTTTTTAATGGCAAAGGCAGTACAACCAAACTGCGCGGACAAAAGGCTGTGCTTAAAAAGGTACATTGTACTTCCACACAATACGGGATTTTTAAATGAAAATTGATTTTTTTCTCAATGTAGATTATTCAATATTCATTAAATAATTATTTTCTTTCAGATAAGTTCTTATTTTAGGATCCAAAACTCACGACTCAGAAAATTAAAAGGCATTTCCACCAAAAGGGCGTGGGATCTAATCCCGTGTAGTGAGGACGGGTCTTAAACAACAAATTATATCCCTCTTGACATCACAATTAACATGAATTAACAACCATAGACTTAAGCTGACAAAGTATAAATTAACTATACAGCCCTTGTACCTTAGTCATAATATGGTACTTCATTGTATTTTCTGCATTTTATTTGATTTTCTGTAGTAAGTTTAAGTATGTCTTGTTGGGCAAATAAATAAAATAAAATAAAATAAAATTTTAACACTGAATAACTAACAAAAATCAAATAAAACACAAATATGAACTAAAAATGTTGCTCTCTGAGCACGGTATACAGACTAAACAAGGTATGCTACACATGAAATCGCATTGACCATGTTTAATTTTTATAATGTCACTGCACTGAAAATAAATTTCATAAAGTTCTGATTGCATTCAAAGTGTTTGAAGTGAAAAGTGTGGTAGTAAATATTTATTTTAAATAGATGTTAGAAATTATCTAAAAAGTAAAACACTATTGTCTACATGCGATTATGACGTAAAAGAGAAAATTTGTATGCTCTGCTTTAATGAGATGAAAATAAAACGTTCCTATGAATACGACAAGATGAATGATACAGTCTGTTAGCCTAAAAATGATGTACAGGTTGCTTTAGTTAGAGGAATTTATAAAAACTGGAAGCAAGTAGTTTATTGTGAAATTGATACAGCAACGATTACTGGAAAAATAAAGGAAATCATTTTATTACTACAATTTTCTCTTAAATCTAAGCCAGCTTATTTTAAGGTTTGCCCTGGGACTTATTTATCGTCATGCCGAAGAATATTTTGAGCGGAAATTGCAGTCTCTTAAAGTCAACCAGGAGCTCTGGGCTACGACCTGTAGTCTAGTACCATTACTCAATTTCGGTGGTTTTAAATTCCGAAGGAGCATTACGGGTGTGCCCTTCCGTAGAGTAAGCTTATGAGGACCCGGTGGTTTATTTTTGGTGAGTTTAAGGATTTCTATTGAGGACCACAAAACAGATATTTTCAAACAGCCTTTAATTTCATCAGCTCGGGTTCCTCTAGGTACCACAGGTAAAGTTTGGCGAAAATCTCCTGCCAACAGTACTGTAACTCCACCCATTAGGGTTTTGTGTTTTCGGAAAATAAATTTAATAGAAAACACTCAAGAACGCCATTAAACTCATTGGCGATAGGACCATTTGCTCCTCCATCGACTCTTTAAGCCACCGTAGGAATGTAGCAGCCCTCAGCAAGTTTTACCGCTACTACTATAGCGACTGCTCCACTGAAATTAGAAACCTCATGCCTACACGGCAACTTTTTTCCCGCAACACAAGACTAGCCAACTCGGCTCACCCCCACACCCTTCAGCCCCCCTCTTCGCGCACATTACGTTTTAGAAGTTCGTTTATAAATAGAACAACTCGATTGTGGAATTGTCTTCCGCAGTCGATATTTCCGAACTCATATAACACCTCAGAGTTCAAACGCAAGGTCCACCGACATCTACTCACGCACCCTCCAGACCTCTAACCTATCCTTTCCTTCTCTATCCTTCACATCAAGCTTACTACTAGACATTGCACCATGACTTGAACGACATGACGGACTAGTAGTACAAAGGGCGATTCCTGAGCTTGACGTTTTCACATAAAAAAAAACTGTTTTTTCGTTAAAATCCACAAAACTACAAAAAAACCTGTCATCAATGTAACCAAACACCACCTCACAAAAAAATTTAATAATTATAGTAATATCTTTTACAACACAACACTCAAGAATTTTTTCCCTTAGAAAATACAAAACAACAAAAAAGGCAGCTGTTATCATCTCACAAAAACATTGAATATATTGTATTTTTTTTAAATTAATTATGATAAACAAATTGCTGCGTATTTGACACGTCCTAAATGAAGTCAACGACGTGTTGGCGCTATCATTTCGAGTTTCACTAATTTTTAACCCTCATTTCACCCTCTTAGGGGTTGAATTTCGAGAAATGCTGAAAAATGTGTTTCATTATTAATGCTGTATAGCAGTGTTGGGCAAAATTTAATTGTTGGACAATTAAAAATTAACAATTAATTAATTGTTAATCACATCTATTGCAATTAACAATTAATTAATTGTAATTGTGAAAACTCGCAATTAACAATTAATTAATTGTAATTGTGCAAACTCGCAATTAACAATTAATTAATTGTTAGTCGTGAGTTTCCACAATTAACAATTAATCAATTGTCAATCTTTTTAATGGATTTGATTAAAATCTAACAATTAAAACTTATTATTGTATGAAAAGCGTAGTGTCGCACCAGTGATCGCAGAGCTTCGAAATTTTGCACGAAGGTCCGTGTGGGTCTCCCGTGATGCACCTCGAAGCCCGATTTTCGAAATTCAAAATGGCCGCCACAAAATGACCGAAGTTCAAAATGGCCACCCAAATTTGCCAATTGTGTACCGATTTCCATGAAAATCGGTATCTGGAGGTTTTTAAGGTAGCAAATAACGAATTTATGATCAGAACTTATAAAATCAAAATGGCCGCGCCAATATGGCCGACGAATTTGCCAATTGTCTTCCGATTCCAATGAAAATCGGTATTTGGGGTTTTTTAAGATAGCAAATAACGAATTTATGATCAGGACGTAAATTCAAAATGGCCGCGCCAATATGGCCGACGAATTTGCTAATTGTGTTCCGATTTCCATGAAAATCGGTATCTGGGGTCTTTCAAGATAGCAAATAACGAATTTATGATCAGAACTTATAAATTCAAAATGGCCGCGCCAATATGGCCGACGAATTTGCCAATTGTCTTCCGATTCCAATGAAAATCGGTATTTGGGGTTTTTTAAGATAGCAAATAACGAATTTATGATCAGGACATAAATTCAAAATGGCCGAGCCAATATGGCCGACGAATTTGCCAATCGTGTTCCGATCCCAATGAAAATCGGTATCTGGGGTTTTCTAAGGTAACAAATAACGAATTTATGATCAGGACTTATGAATTCTAAATGGCCGCGCCAATATGGCCGATTAATTTGCCAATTGTCTTCCGATTCCAATGAAAATCGGTATCTGGGGTCTTTTAAGATAGCAAATAACGAATATATGATCAAAACTTATAAATTCAAAATGGCCGCGCCAATATGGGGGACGAATTTGGCCAATTGTGTTCCGGAACAGCCTTATTTATCAAATTTGTTAACGTATGGCCAAGGGCAATTTGTTGGTCTCGATATTATTAAACGGTGTTTCTCCCTACTTCAACTGTATCTAGGTTGTCCAAGAGTTGGAAAATCTGAAAATCTTCACATCTCAGCTCCAAATGGAAGAACATTGAACATAGTATCCTGAAGCTGCAATCGGGTCAGAATTTATGAACAAGGTTTTTGGGAAAGATTCTCCAATACGGGAAGGGCCTGGCATCTGGGTAAACAAATAAAACCTGGGTCAATGACATTGCAGAAGAGAACCATGGGCAATATCCATCTGAAGTCACATTCCTCCGTACGTGACTCCAAACGTTAATGTCCATCACCGTCAAAAGCCCATTTTCAAATCTTGAATTAGCATAACCCTTTATTTTTTTTTTCAGAATGTAATAATATTTTTTGGATTATTTAATGTTTAATTTATTGTATGGACGGCCTCCCCTCCCCAAAACAAAGATTACAGCATGAATAAGAGTGTGGATCTGGCATATTTTCGTGATATTATACTATGTAGCTAACAATTGTTTACAAAACCGCCATTTTAAATTTTCAAATTTTAACCACAAATTCGTCATTTGGAACCCTTTAAGCCCCCAGATACTGATTTTCAGTACAATCGGAACACAATTACAAAAATTAGTCCGCCATTTTGAATTTTCAAATTTTAACCACAAATTCGTCATTTGGAACCCTTAAGGAGTTATATCCACTTGTGATTTTCAAAAAATCGATTTTTTTTTTTTCATTTTTTGAATGTACATATATTCAAGAATATTCTCTGAAAATTTCAAATCGATCCGACAATTAGTTTCGGAGATATGAGCGTATTAGTAAGAACGTCTCCGAGCGTTCGAAAGTAGGCGGAGCACGAGCCGGCGTAGCAGCTGTTTCTGGTAGCTTCTATCCTTTTGTTCTCGACTTATATTGTGTTTGGGACCCTAACATAATAATACAAAAGGTTTATACCTGAAACCTATGTTGAGGAATTTTAAGTTAAAAATATGTGAACTCATCAGTTAGAAGTGATCTTCCACGTGGACAAGTTGTGTTTGTGTTTATCTCAAAACCGTGTTTTCAGAGACGGTGAGGAACATTTCTCCGAAACCGCTAAACCGATCGGTTTGAAATTTTCACACGACTTACTCAGATATATTTTTCAGGTAATGATCGAAGGAATAAGGTTTTGGACAATAATTTCGATTTTTTAAGCTACTTTGAAGTGAAAAATTTTCATGAAAAACTGAATTTTTTTTTTGAACAGCCGCCATTTTGTCAAAAATCAAAATTTTGACTAGACCTTCGATCATTACCTGTATTTATTTATTACAAAACTAAATATTTTTGGTTTTTGGTTTTCTGATAATTTGGACCAGAGATATCTTGCTCACCGCCAAGCACTTTTTTTTGGAGGTCTCTCCGCAGATCATCTACAGGAGCTAGGGGATCCAATATTTTTTTAAATAAACCGCTGATTGTTAAAGTACATTAAATTCTGTTTAAGTACATTTTTTCCATTAATGTATAAAATAAAATGCCTCTTTGGAAAAAATTCACAAAAAAACGCGTTTTTTCTGCCTCGCAAGTGGATATAACCCCTTAAAGCCCCCAGAAGCTGATTTTCAGTACAGTCGGAACACAATTGCCAAAGTTAGTCCACCATTTTGAATTTTCAAATTTTAACCACAAATTCGTCATTTGGAACCCTTAAAGCCCCCAGATACTGATTTTCAGTACAATCGGAACACAATTACAAAAATTAGTCCGCCATTTTGAATTTTCAAATTTTAACCACAAATTTGTCATTTGGAACCCTTAAAGCCCCCAGATACTGATTTTCAGTACAATCGGAACAGAATTACAAAAATTAGTCCGCCATTTTGAATTTTCAAATTTTAAGCACAAATTCGTCATTTGGAACCCTTAAAGCCCCCAGATACTGATTTTCAGTACAATCGGAACACAATTACAAAAATTAGTCCGCCATTTTGAATTTTCAAATTTTAACCACAAATTTGTCATTTGGAACCCTTAAAGCCTCCAGATACTGGTTTTCAGTACAATCGGAACACAATTACAAAAATTAGTCCGCCATTTTGAATTTTCTAATTTTAACCACAAATTCGTCATTTGGAACTCTTAAAGCCCCCAGAAGCTGATTTTCAGTACAGTCGGAACATAATTGCCAAAGTTAGTCCGCCATTTTGAATTTTCAAATTTTAACCACAAATTCGTCATTTGGAACCCTTAAATCAAGTTCACTTAAAATTGAAGAGGATTAATTGTTAGTTTTAATTGTCTTTAATTAATTGACTAAAAAATTAATTGCGATTAATTTAATTGCAGTTAAAATTAATTGCAATTGATTTAGTTGCTATATACAATTAACACGGATTAATCCAAATAAATTAATTGTGGGGTGCAATTAATATTTCAATTGCAATTAATTTTAACTGCAATTAAATTAATCGCAATTAATTTTTTAGTCAATTAATTAATTGATTGAAAATTTAATTGATTAATGCCCAACACTGCTGTATAGTATTTATACCAAGTTCGAAGAAAATCTGATGAAATATAAATAAATTCCAATACAACTTTTTCCACCCTCTTTCACCCCCCTAGGGGTTGAACTTCGAAAAATCCTGAAAGGCGGGTTTCATTATTTATGGTCTGGAGTATTTATACTAAGTTCTGAAAATCTAACTAAATAAAAAAAAATTCCACATACAACCCCATTTCACCCCTTTAGGGGATGAATTTCGAAAGATCGCTTAATAGTGAATGTCCACGTTATTATAGGGATGTACTGTCAAAATTTCAGCCCTTTAGGTCCAGCTATGTGGGCTGTGCGTTGTCTGTCAATCACTTACTCTTTTATATGTAGAGAAGATGTAGAATGTACTTTAGAATTAACCATTTAAATAAAAATGAAAGAACCGAAAATGTAAATAAAAGCAAACAAAAACAAATTATTTCATAAACATATAACAAATTTATTTATTTTATTTCATTCCTAAAACCCTTTTATGATTCCTTTTGTGATATTCCACACTTAGTTCTGAAAAATTTTCAGCCTTGTGACGTCACACACAAATGTCAAAAAATTGTGTAGCATACCTTGTATTAGTCTGTATACCGTGCTCTCTGAGTAACTTCTAAAATTTCATCTAATTTGACATAATGCAATTCATATTAGTAGGCCATTTTACGCATTCCTATAGAAAACCGATATATCTAATATGAATCATATTATGAATCATATTGTGTGGAATTTTTGTGATTTATGAAATGAAACATATTATGATCATATTATGAAACACCTAAAGTGGCCTTTTCAGACCGCCAGGTCGCTCTAGGAAAAGATACATAGACCACGTCGAGGAACACAAGACAGTTAGAAGTAAGAAACTGGAAAAGACGGGCCAGAGATCGAGAATAATGGAGGCGAACGCTGGAGGAAGCCAAGGCCAACAATAGGCTGTGGAGCTCCTGATGATGATTTGAGAAGAGGCCGAATGTAGGATTTATAAATAACAGCACGGGCCGATGGCTGGAGGAGGAACTTGCAGAAATCCCAAGCACTGGGATGCTTGTTTGGCGATTTGGAATATGTGGTCATTCCGTCGCAAGTCTTTGTTAAATGTCACGCTTAAGATGTTAAAGGATGGGTCGGCCATTAGTTCAACTTCACCCACTGTCACGGATGGGGAGGTGTTGAACTTTTTATTGGAATTTAGACAGTACTTGGTGTTTGTGGGGTTGAATTCGGCACGATTCTTGTTTCCACAATGTGGGTTGGAGGGGATTGAAAGTAGGTCATTTATAAAGATAAGAAATAAAGTAGGTGATAAAATTGACCCCGGGGACCCCCGCAGAGATGGGGTGAGATTCTGATGCATCTAATACTACCTTAATTGATCTGTCGGAAAGGAAACTCTCAATACACTTCTGTAGAAGTGACTCGACTCCAATAACTTTGAGTTTAGCTAACAGGGCTGAGTGCCGAACTCTATCGAAAGTAGTGTTTCACCGAGACCGAGACGAGGCGAGATTTGAAATTTTCTCGTTCTCGTTCGGAGCTTTTGATCTTCATATCGTCTCGTCTCGGTCTCGGAAAAGATTCAATAAAGGATTGCTCGTCTCGTCTCGTAAAACCGAGATTTTTAAAAATAATAAATTATATAAATAAATAAATTAAAGGATAATAAATAGATTAAAGGATAATAAATAAATTAAAAGAAAATAAATATGAATAAAAAAGTAAAAAAATTATATTTATTAAATTTACTCAAATCCTTGAGTACTGTGAACAACTTCAATTTATAAGTGAATGGCAATCTGGCTTCCGCAAACATCACAGCTGTGAAACAGCGCTCCTCAAAGTCACAAATGATATTCGCAATTCTCTTGATGAACGTCACATTTGTTGTCTGTTGCTACTTGATTTTTCTAAAGCTTTTGATAGCGTCAATCACTCTTTGCTCTTGCAAAAACTCTGCTCCCAAGTCTCTTTGTCTTCAACTGCTCTTAAACTTTTGCATAGCTTTTTAACAAACCGCTCGCAAAAAGTTAAACTCGGCGACTCTAGTTCCACCAATTCTTTACTTAGCTCTGGAGTTCCTCAAGGTTCTATTCTTGGGCCACTTTTGTTTAGCGTTTTTATTAATGATCTTCCTCTAGTAATAAAGCATTCTAAGGTTCATATGTATGCAGATGATGTGCAGCTTTATTTCTCTGCGCCAAAAGATCAAATCCATAATTGTGTGGAGAAGATTGCGGCTGACTTGCACAGTGTTTCAAGCTGGTCAACACTAAACTTACTACAGCTAAATCCATCGAAGTCACATTGTATTTTTTTCACTCACTCTGAGATTTCTCAATTCGACCTCCCAGAAATTTCCTTAAATGGGGTTCCTCTTGTTTGCGTTTTTAAAGTCAGAAATCTTGGAGTTGTCCTGAATAGTAGTATGACCTGCTGCGACCACGTCAATTTCATTATTGGCAAAACATATGGGCTACTTTCGAAACTTAGATACCACTGTGGTTTACTAAAAAGGGCTGTCCGTTTGTATTTGGTGAAAGCCTTACTTTTGCCTCTCTTAATGCAGGGCCTCTCCATTTTCCCCTCTCTTGATTCCTCTTGCGCTCGAAAGCTCGAAGTAGCCTTTAACGATTGTGTACGCTTTATTTATAACTTACGTCGGTTCGACCACATTTCGCCCTATTCGAATTCCGTCTTGGGCTGCTCCCTTAGTGATTATCGCGAATTTCGGCTTTTGCGCCTACTTCACGATATACTGCACCATCGCAAACCTGCGTACCTTAACCAGTTTGTTCAGTTGTCACAATCGGTCAGAAACAACAATTTGATTATTCCGCGTTTCCGCACTTTAATTGGACAGCGTTCTTTTTTTGTCACCGCAGCTCTGTTATGGAACTCCCTCCCAGTCGGTTTACAACGTATCGATTCAGGGAACATTTTCAAGAGGCGTCTTTTTGACTTAATTACTAATAGGACGGATTAAAGCATGAATATATGACTTTTTTTAAATTACTCTTTTTTTTTGTTTTGCATTATACTGTTATATTTGAATTTGTTGTTTCTTTTTCTATTTTTTTATTAGCTAATTTTCTAATACGTAACTTTCTTTTTTATATATATAAGTAGTTTTGTTTTTTTTTATTTTGTACTTCATATCTTAATGCTTTGTTTTTTTTTTTTTTATTTAACATTGTCACCGTAGTTTTATGTATCATTCTTTTTAATTAATGTACTTAAAATAAGATTTTTATCTTTGTACATACGTTGCAAATAAATAATAATAATAATAATAATAATAATAAATTAATATATTCCATACATTATATATATTTATTAACCCTAGAATGATAATCATATGCGTAAAATTGGCGCATGAGCTATTTTTAGCTTTATTTTGTAAACCAACATATGCAATGGTGTTTAATGAGTATTACATTTTACTTATGGTTAAATGAAGCAATCCATATACATTTGTATTCCTGTTATTTATTAAAAAACTATAATATTCTCAAAAAACAACAAATTAAACACATCTTCTATTTTTATCACAAACGAAATACTTGTAGCCTTAATCAGTCATGTTAACTTATTTACTAGATAATAAAGAAACCATATTCTTAAAAAAAAATCAAACTTAACAAAAATTCAGTTAGAAACAGTTTTGGCATAAGTCAACGTTATGTTCCCTACATATAACTTTTTTGCACTTAGTGCACGATGCATTTGCCTTTCTTCGTATTTTGCTGGAGCAATATGCACAGTAAATACGTTTTTTTGGTAAAGGTTCTTCTGGAATGTTTTCTTGCGTTTTAGAAACTTCTTTTGGCAACAAAGTAGTTATATGATCCCGTAAAGATCTTTTCAAAGTTGGGGCTTCCAATCTTTTTTCCATAAATGGCGATGTTAGAGTATTGCTCAAGTTTTTCATGAAATTTTTGCGATTTAAAGCTTTATCACGTTTTTTAGTAACATTGTGACGGTATATAATATAAGAATTTATGCACGCTATATTGATCAACCCATAAAACCAAGCCATAGGCCATCTGTTTGTCTTTCTGCTACAGGACATGACTGAGCACATTTGGTCTAAAGTGTCCACTCCTCCTTTAGTTTGATTATAATACATAATCATTTCAGGTTTGCCAGTATTTTCATTAACAGTCCCTTCTTCGTCACATGATGATAGCAAGTATACCATTTTAGAAGGCTTCGGTTTATAAGAAACCAGAGTAAGGGGGCCATCATAACAAAACATGGAGGCTCCCACACCCCTAGTGCGAGTGTTTTTCAACATTTCGGGGATTTCCCGTTTATTAGATCGTATAGTGCCCACCAAAGTCAATTTGTATGGCTCCTGCAGTATGCTCTTTGCTAAAGGGATTGAGGTAAACCAATTGTCACACGTTATATTACGGCAACTACCGTGAACACATTTCGAAAGTTCACGGCTCATCACAGAGAGATAAATCATTGAGCAAGTTTTGTCAAAAATATCCTCCGTAGACAGATGATTATCTTTCCTCATTGCTGTCAGAACTAAGATTCCAATCAATGCACGGATTTCAACCTCACTAGTGTCTCTGAACGTTGCACAAGTCATATCTTCCCGTCTTTTCAAACACATTTCAGCGTTAGTCCACTTTACGATTTCACTAATAATTTCATCAGTCAAAAAGGCGTTGAAACATAAGGCGGCCATTACACGTTCATGAAAGCGGCAATCAATTCCACCAGTCATGATTAATGGAAATAAAAATATACGGAGGATTACGTCAGTCAACACCTTAGACGTTAGGTTTTCCGTCAGTCGTAGGCAAAACTGTGGAAAAACTGACAGCAAAACCTATCGTGTAATGGGCGCCTAAGATAGGTTCATATAGGTTGCGGAATATGCGCGTTGGACCCCTCACAGTTCTAACAATATTAATAGTTGAAACTCTACCACGTCTTGTTGGCTTTGAAGTCGACCAGCAATGTCTGTTTTTACCTGTAATCGTCTTCAATGGCAAAGTTATTATTCGACGAGAAGCTGATGATGAAGGCTGCTCTGCACACTGATCTTCCCTGCTATGTTCTTCGCTACTAAGTATCTGCTCTTCTTCTACCTCATTATCTAAAACTTCATCTTCAGTGTCACTTTGCACGTCATCCTCACTATCGTGATGTTCAACTTCACTATCGGTGCCGTAAGGTTCGTCTTCACTCTCTGAAAGAGCTGATAAGATTCGATGTTCGTCCAAACTCCGTTTCTCCATTACAACGAATTTTAAAAATGGAACCCCTAAATGTAACAAAATATATAAACAAACAACAACACATACTGGCACAAAATATTATAAAATTAAGAAAAGCTCAAAATCTTAAAAGTCACTTTAAAGATAATCATGCCTCATTTTGACTCACATGGTCGTTATATTTCAAAATCTGTGGTACTTACTTGAAGGACGCGTGCGCTTTCCGAAAGTTCTGGGTACTGACTGGGATATCACAGACCCACGGCGTGTGATTCGCAATATTTAGAACGAAAAAGATGTATTTCGCTCGCGCATGCGTAAATTTTACGCAGATTATCATTCTAGGGTTAAATATATATATTAAATACATTATGTACTAAAACAATTACAATATTACGTTACATAAGTATTCAATTACGTTACATAAGTAGGGTAACTTCAAAAACTCATCATTCCACTGCACTTGCAGAATTCAGCTGCAGACTTCCAATTCCTAAATTCTGCAGTGATGCGGCAATGATGAGTTTTTGAAGATACCCAGTTAAACATAAGTATTAAATTCACAAATTTCTTTGACTAATTCTGATTTTGTCCATGCGTTTATGCAGAGTAGAGCTTGCATTGATTCCTCTTTGAGTCTATTTCGACGTGGCTGGTCGATTAAAGATGCTTTAGAGAACAGGCGCTCTACTGGTACCGACGTTGCCATTATACCAAATTTATCCCGTGCATTTTTTGCTAACACAGGATAAACTTGTTTATGGTCACACCACCACTTCAAAATATCAGTCCCTTTTGAAGCACACGGAGTTTCCAAATATTGGTTATTTTCTTTCATCCAATTCTCGGCACTTTTTTCTTCATCAAAAATAGTTAAAAAATCTAAAAGTCTCCTTTTATTTTCTATATTTTTTACGTTATAAACATCTCTTGAAAATTCAAATTTATCATAATATTGTTTAAACATTTTTTTTAAACATTTAAAACTTTCTTTCTCTAGCATGGGCATTGTGAGAACATGCTAATGTAATTATCATTTCCACTGTTCTATTCGATAAAATCCCGTTTAATGATGATTTGACAAGAAAAGAGAAAAAACGAGAACTGATTTCTCTGAATTCGAATTCACTAACTCAGAGATGGAAGCCGGACGCTTTATCACATGATTCCAAGACAAATTTATCTACCCCCGGATAACCATAATAATTAATAAAAATATAAAATATAAATTATTAGAGAATAAATTATTAATAAAAAAGAGCTTCGAATTTGTCATATTCTCTCATATTGTCTCGAAAAAACGAGAATGTGAAATTAAATAATCTCGTCGAGACGAGAATCTCGTAAGGGGTGATCTCGTTCTCGTCTCGACTGATCGATTCATCGTGCTCATCTCGTTCTCGTCTCGTTCTCGGTGCCGGATAACCATAATAATTAATAAAAATATAAAATATAAATTATTAGAGAATAAATTATTAATAAAAAAGAGCTTCGAATTTGTCATATTCTCTCATATTGTCTCGAAAAAACGAGAATGTGAAATTAAATAATCTCGTCGAGACGAGAATCTCGTAAGGGGTGATCTCGTTCTCGTCTCGACTGATCGATTCATCGTTCTCATCTCGTTCTCGTCTCGTTCTCGGTGCCGAGAACGAGACGAGAACGAGATTATCTCGGGTCTCGGTGAAACACTAATCGAAAACCTTGGAGATATCTAGAGCAACCAGAGTGTCTATGCGAAATTCGGTTGAGGTGTTCTGTAAGGCAAACTAAAAGATCGCCAGTGGTTCTTTTTTGTCGGAAGCCTTACTGTCTATCGCTTATAAGTAGGTTGGATTCTAGATATCCCATAAGCTTTTTGTTGATTATTGTCTCCATGGTTTTGGAGAGAATAGAAGGAATTGCTCATGGAGAATATACAAGGAGGAAAAACTCTTATGGGAAAAATGACAGGAAATGAATGGGTAGAAGAAACTAAACTTCTAGTTCATTTTTGGCCACAGATGTCACATTTGCCCGATGTACCCCAGTAGATAACCAATGCCGGTTCGTGGCCAAAATCCCATACATTTTCACAAGGTGGTCTAAATTCACATTTTCCGCCATCTTGGATTTTCTGTGCTGTGCCAATTGGTTTGTGACGTCACAGACAGTAGTGCAATGATGATGATGACGTCATCGGTCGTTGTAAGGCTGAAGGGGTACGGGGGCACGCACGCGGGCGGGGTATGTGTATGGAGTATTGGTGTGGAGTACGGAGTAGGGGTACGGAGGCAGGGGATGTTGGACGGTTTTGATCGCTCGGTTAGTCAGACGTCACATGATAAGACGCCACCTGTCGCGAGAATTTGTTAATGCTGCAAGTGTTGCGAATTAAATTATGATGACGTCATCGGTTGTTGTAAGGCTGAAGGGGTACGGGGTAGGGGTACGGGTACGGAGTAAATGGTTTTTGTCGGCCGGTTAGCACGACGCCACGTGATAAGTTGCGAAATTAAAAAGTCAAAGTTGTGCTGCTCGGGCTTTGCTGGGATTTGAACCTGGGATCGGTAGCTTAAGAGAGCTGTATCGCAGCCGCGAGGCTATCGAGGCTACTGTGTGTTCTTATTTAATTTGTGTATACAAGCGCTCGAGCGATCTAAAAATAGAATTTTTATTTTCTTTCGACCATGCTGCCCATGGCCTCGGATAAAAATTTTACCTAGCGGAATGTCTTAAAAAATCAAACAACAACAAGAGTAGGTATTCCGGCACTTGGCCGTGAGAACTTTTTGGTGACCGTGGGAACTAGGTCACGGCAGGTCATTGACCTTGGGAACTGGGTCAGGGAAGTAGGTCAAGGTCAATCACCTGTCATCAATCAATCAGGGCCGTGGGATGTAGGTCAAGGTGGTTGGACCTTGAGACGATTGGACGAGTCGGTCAGGGTCGGTGGCTTTGGGCTCGGCTGGGCTGGGGCGGGGGAATCGGCGGGGTCCTCGACGGGGGACTCGGCAGGGCTCTGGCCTTTGCGGCTAGCACTCCTTGCTCCTGCCCCGCCCTTGTGAGAGTTGAACCGGTTATGACACCCAGGCTAATGACCTTGCAGGCGGCCACTTCCGTCCGTTCTTGGCGAGTATTGCATGGTTGTTGTTGTTATAACCTGAACTTATGAAACCGAGTGAATGAATGAAAGATAATTTGTTACTTGCTGACTACTACGGCGGTAGCTATTGATATTAATCTTACACTCTGTACTAGTCATTGCCTATAAAAATCACAAACATGGTCGGGAATCGAACTCGCGCCAGCGAATCGCGAAATGAAAAACCAACGCCTTAGCCAACTTTACCAAGGCGGCAGTTGAATGAAGTTGGGTTATTTGTGCACATATATGCATTTGTGGAATTCTATTTTTAGATCTTGCGAGGTTTACCTGTGCGACCGACGAAAATAATGTGCACATGATCAAGATGGCAGTTGCAAGAGCCTGCGAAATGAGAAAGAAAGAAAAAACAAAACAAAAACAAAAAAACTGCAGCAGCAGCAATTTGAGAAGCAAAATCTGCCGGTTTAAAATGAAAAAAAGGAAACGACGGTTCAAGACGTGGAAATAAAAAAACAACTTCTGCGTGAATGAAATTTTACGGAAATATTTATGCTTTATTTTTAAAAAATTAAAGATAATGTGTGTGAGGAAGGGAAAGGCTGTGTGTATGTGATGTTCATATTGCATCATGTTGTTGTTTCATTATAGAAAGAGACGATGTTAATTACGAACAGCAGTTAATAATATTATTTGTAATAAAGAAAATGTTATGCGAGAACAAACAAAAGCATTTATTAAATTCAAAAAGGTGTTTTGACCGGGTGGATCTAAAAGAAAAGTAACAGGAACACAGAGTTCACAGAAGCAAAATCAGAATCACAACACACAATAGCATACGTATGATCGTAGTTGCAAAGACCCCGCAAAGAAGAGGTAATGAAAAAAGAAAATAATCAGGCATCAGGTATCTCCACTGGATAAGAAAAGCAAAAGTAAAACTTGCAAGTTACTGCAGTCCGCCTTTAAGCGATTATTCGTAATATGCATAAGCTTACGCCATAAGAACCAGTTTATACTTGCGCATAGATTATCGCTTGGTAGAACATCCAGAGGATCACATGTTTGTTACTGTTTTTATTCAACGTTCCCCATACCCCTGATAAAAAAAAACAACATCACATCTTACCGTTGGAAACATGTGATAAAAGCGTTTATCGCCCGCAGGGCTCACGCGATACTTCCGATCTAATTCGAAACAGCAGAATCAAAAAAAAATGTCTGAAAAACGCAGGTTTGTTGTTGTTTGATTCTTACCCTGGTAAAGGTTTAAAGGGAAATAAAAAAGCCGCGGCTCAATGAGAAAGAATAAAAAAGATCTTCGCCTTTACTCAGTTAATGAAAAAGTGATCAATATAACTGGATATAATTGTCTCATGATGGCTTTTCAAAAAATTTCTGTAGAAAAAAATGCCCAAGAAATAGTTGTTGGGAAAACTAACTACAAAAATGTAGAAGCATTAAAAAATTGTTCACTAATATAAAAAAAACGACATAGCATAATTTTAATATACAAATGTATAATTTTTGTGCTAGTTCTTTAGAATACATTTGTATTTAAAACTAAAATTGTTTTGTATATTAAAATTCTGAAGAATAATGTGTTATTGTTGGAGGAAAAATTTGTTTTTGCGTTTGAATACCTGTTATCAGGAAGGAAAAAGCATTTCTTGCTCTATGGAGTATTTGCAAGGTGAGCAAACCCATTATAACAGGCGACCATAACGTGAAATAAGAAAGAAAGACAAAATGCCAGTGTGGATCTTGCACACTAAAACCAGGTAAACTACCTGCGAAGCCAATTTTTCGCATGGATTGCTGCTGTTTAAGAGGAGCCTCAACATATGAATAACTATGTTACGCGAGCTGCCCCTTGCCCCACAGGCAGACAGTGTGGATGATGAAAGCAAAAATGGATCTTGAGCACTACCTATAAAAGGAATTAAGAGACACAGAGCAAGGCAGGGCCAATGATTTATGATGGCCAGGATTTTACAAACAATATTATCCAAGCGTTAAGGCTGCTTGCTTTACACTTTGTTGTGGTGGAAACGGTTCTGATCGAGCAGAATCTTTGCAAAAAAACTCAAGCGAAGACTTGTAGTGCAGAATGTATGCTATGGTGAGGATGCTGCTGATCTTTCTGCGAACCTGTTATGACTGCAAGGTGCCATACAATTTCGATTATTACGTGCGTAGGGTATTTTGTTGTTGTTTTGTTTTGTTACGGTTGTTCTTTATGTTGTGAATGAATGAATTTTCGAGGAAACGAAGTCGCACGTAAAACCCACTGTATGATGAGCTATTAAAAATTGTATTAATATTTATTTGTACATAAATAAAAGTTTTAAATAAAACAATTTATATATATTTTTTATTTATTTATTTCTTTCAAAACTAATCGATCAAAAATATGATTAGTAATACAATGCATAGGTATTTCGTAAAAAAGACGCGAATAATTCAAATGTACACAGGAAGTTCTACTTGGAATAAAAAAATCTTCGTATGTTAGGGTTAAAACATTTTTTTTCTTGCATTTGTCGCATACTTGTTGTAGTATTCCTTTAGACAATGGGTAGCGTTGTTGTTATGGAACATGATAATGTTGAAAAATTTCAATATCTCAAATAATTTGTATAGTTCCGTCGGTTTGAGTATGATATCCCTTGTCTCTTTCGTGATATCTCCATGTTGCTCAAATTAAACTTGTACTCTGAATACTAACACTTTATGTTCAGAATTTTATAGCGCTGATCTCAGATCTGCATGATTGGTTACATAAATTCCCTCCACCCTGTGCAAAATCCTTTAAATAAAAATTAATTATTTTCCGGTCATTTAAATCTACGTCACTCGAGGAAAACTGATTTAAAAAAGTTTTCAGACCTCGCCCCCTGCATCGGGAATATAGAAACACACAGCAATAATGCCCACAAGTTGATGAATGTTGTCCTTGCAATCGTTTTTTATTATTTAAAAAGGTGGTCGAATTATCTAATAAAATTTTTTTAAAGTGAAGATTGGTTGGGTATCTTCCAAACGAGTCAAAGTACTCCGCCGGTCCTTCTTTTGGAAAATAAAATGCTACCCAATGATTCCCGGCTTTATGTGCAGGATCCGTATTAGCTATTACGCATGCAGGTTTTTTTATTTTTAGCGGTAAATGGTTGCATGGAAAGACTCCTCTAAAAAACATTTTTGTTATGCGATTATTCGTTAATGCATTTGCTAGCTCAATCGTCTTCATGGGGTCGCATAAGTTTGAATTTCCCTCATCATCATATTCATCTTGAATATTTAATTGATGGTGTTTGTAGCGATATTGAGGAAATTTTTCGATATCATTATTCGCATCTTCAACCAACTTGTCTCGTTTTGTTGAGACTTTGTTAATTGATTCTAAATCCCAACTTTGCAAATTTTCATCATCTTCTCCCTTCTTCAGAATTATACAATTTTGACTCATCATCTTGGTTTTTACAGGGGTATTGGCGAATTTCACCATAGTTTTGACTATATTTATTTACATCTTCAACCAACTTTGCTCGTTTTGTAATTGGCTCTGAATCTGAGCTCTGACCTGTTCCAAGAATTGGATTTTTGTTATTATATGGTTCCACTTTATTTATCCATCTGCACTTGCTTAGAGAAAATATTACTAGATCTGTTCTCGCTGTTAGCATGTTCGGAAACTGTTTGCGGTGTTTGAATTTGTAAATATTCCCGACCTCTTCTTAATTTCAACATTTTATTTCTAATGATTTCTGTGGGGCTATGTCTATTATCATCCTGATACTCCATAGCATTATAGATACCTTCATATTCTCTGTTTCTGAGTGTGTGCGTAGATCGTTTTTTATGTCTAACAAGACTCTCTCGACGAGTGAATGTCCTATTACATTCCAAGCACTCAAACATAGTTATTGTAAGTTACTGCATTTTATCGAGCGAGGTAAGTATTTATATTCTGGTGTCGGTGCGCCGTGCCGGTGTTGGTGTGACGCCAGAGTTGGTGCATCGGCGTTGGTGCGCCGGTGTTGGCGCACCGGTGTTGGGTGACGCCACCTACCAACATCAACGCCGGTGCACCACCTGCTGGAAGTTTTTTTTATTATTACATAGTTGCAACAAATTAGAAGTCTGAAAAAACTAATCTTACGATAAAATAAAGTTTACGAGGCGAATTTATTTTTAAAATTTTATAAAAACAATCTTAAAAATATTATTTTCGAATTATTATTAAATGAAATTTATGCTCACAAAATTCATTCTTTCAACCATTCATTATTATTCTATTCATTCATTCATTGCATTCATTATTAATCTATCATCTTTTTAATCCAAACTCCTTCAACACTCACAGATACAAAATATGTTTGTTTTTATTTTATTAAAAATACAAAACAATTTTAGTTTTAAATACAAATGTATTCTAAAGAACTAGCACAAAAATTATACATTTGTATAATAAAATTATGCTATTGTAATTCTGTTGTTTTTTATGTTTTGTGAACAATTTTTAATGCTGCTGCATTTTTGTAGCTAATTTTCTCAACAACTATTTTTGGACATTTTTTTCTACAGATATTTTTTAAAAGCCAGCATATCTAAACTAAAAAAGTACACCCGTTGAAGTCAGCGGCACACGACCATGCAGCAGCAGCACCGAGCTCTCGCAGACGTCGTGGTCGCCATCTGATCTTTAATAATTTCGATCACACAGCCAGCAACAACAACCATTACGAAACTTTTTAGCTGTTCAACCAACAACAATGGCGAAAAGCTTTCAGCCAAACAACAACAACCACGAAAAGCTTCCAGCCAGACACAAAATTACTGGCGCTGTGACGTCACAAAGCAATTGGTACAGCGCGAAGAAAATCCAAGATGGCTGAAAAGGTGAATCTAGAGGATATATGTAAAACCCCATGTTAAATTGTGCTCGGACGCCCATAGCTATTCTAGATATGATAAAAGCGTTTATCTTTCACTTGCTCAGGCGGTACTTCCGATCTAAAAAACGAAACAGCAAAACAAAACAAAAACGTCTGGATAAACGTAGGTATTTTGTTGTTGTTTGATACTTACGGGTGCTAAAGGTTTAAAAGAATATAAAAAAAACGGCGGCTCAATGAGTAAGAATAAAAAAGATCTTCTGTGTTTACTCAGTTAATGAAATAAAAAACGTTATCAATATAGTTTAGATATAATTGTCTCATGCTGGCTTTTAAAAAATATCTGTAGAAAAAAATGTCCAAAAATGGTTGTTGAGAAAATTAGCTACAAAAATGCAGCAGCATTAAAAATTGTTCACAAAACATAAAAAACAACAGAATTACTGTTATAAAGCAACAACATCAACATCATAGAATATCCATAATAACAATCAAGATCACCCGATCTGCAACCCGCAATTTCGGTTTCAGCACAAACAATAGCGATCGTGCCACTAGCAGCAGTTTTTGTCCCTTTTACGGTTGATTTTGGCTAGAAGCAGATCTTGGTCAATCTCGATATCGGTCGGTCGCAAAAATATTCGTCGCCTTGAAATTAATTGGAGTTGAATTAGAATTTTTTTGTTTGTTAACTTAGTTTTTTACTAGTTGTTTTTAATGGTATACAATTACTACAGTCGTACATGTAGTGATAGTGGATTATAGTAAACATAGAACTCCTGAATTAAAGATTAAAGTAAAATTTACTAAA
Source organism: Thereva nobilitata (assembly GCA_963855945.1). Classification (NCBI taxonomy): domain Eukaryota; kingdom Metazoa; phylum Arthropoda; class Insecta; order Diptera; family Therevidae; genus Thereva; species Thereva nobilitata. The sequence continues at coordinate 52,805,226 of OY979697.1, read as the reverse complement.
GTGTTTTATTTGACTGTTTTTCCATTCATTACATTTTTGGTCCTTCGAGCCGGATCCGTCGCGTGGCTTTTACCGGTGCTAATTCTAATTAACAAGTGTTTCCATTGAACAACTTACATTGTTCTTCAGTGATTTGCCCAGTGCACTAAGTATTTAACAAAACATAGTGTTTTCTATAAAACCTACATTCTTGCCGAACGACGTGGCCCGGTGTCGTGTTAAATAACCTAATAAATTGTTTGCTGTAATAACGTGGTCGGTAACGTTATAACCATAGCATAATACAGTGTTTCCTGTAACAACTTTCATTGTTGTACAGTAATGTGCCCAGTGTGCTAAATATTTAAAATATCATGCAAATGTGGTTCTTGTGTTTCTAACTTGCATTGTTGCCGTTGCTTATTGATCGTTGCTCTAAATGTAGACTCGCACACTGCTACCAGAAATGAAAATCTGGATATAAGGCACTCACACGAGTAGGAATTTACTGTAAGTCCGTTCCAATTTTTAACTTTGAAGTAATTAACTAGACGTTGGAATTTTGGAGTTTTTTTTCGACATCTAAATCCTTTATCAACTGGTGGATAATACCTAATCGTAATTAATAATAAGTTACATTGTCAGGGCTTCCTGAATCATACCTTATCTTCATAAATGCTTGTTGAACTTATCTGAATCAAGTGCCTTAAACTATTACGATTTAGTTGTGTTACTCATTTACACTCATCACTGTATCCAATGATAATGGTGGAGCCACTAGAGAGCAAACTTAATTTCTACGCGGAACGTATCGAAAACTTCAAAACGAACGTTCTAAAGACCGGCCGAGATAAGCGAACTGAAGGATTCCTAAATGCACGTATTCAATTACTCTATTCCTACTGGAAGAAATTTCAAGACGAACACGATAGCTGCTATGATAGGGCTACTCCTGAACAATTACACACCCTCGACACCACAATATTCTACAATATAGAAGAAATTTATACGGAAATCATAGGATGGATTCAAGAACAAATCGATGAGCTGCGTCCCCAGACTACTAGCACTCCGGAGGCACACTCGTCCTTCAATTCACCTAGACCACACCCTAGGCAGCTGATTGAAAACTTACCCAAGCTAAGCTTACCTACCTTCAAAGGAACTTACCTTGAATGGCCTTCCTTCAAAGGCACTTATCAATCCCTTATCCATGATAATGAAATGCTCAAAGACATACAAAAAATGCACTATCTAAAGTCCACCGTCTCTGGTGAAGCCGCAACACTCATTAAGCACTTACCAGTCACCGCTGCGAATTATTACTCTGCTTGGGACATACTACAAGCCCGCTATGAAAATAAACGTGTTTTAGTTACTTCAAACTTAAAATTGATTTTCTCGCTGCAACAAATGTCCACAGAATCATACAATGAGGTCCGACGCGTCCGGGATGATTTCACTCAAGCCGTAACGCAACTTAAGAATCTAGACAGGCCTGTTTAACATTGGGACGATTGGCTTGTATTCTTATTGGTCAATAAACTGGATTTCAACACTCGTAAGGAATGGGAAAATTCCCTCAAGCTCTCAAATGAATTGCCAACTTTCAACGAACTAAGCGAGTTCCTTTAATTTAGGTTACGTACTTTACACGCCTTAACTGACAACGTTCTACTGGAACCTAAAACTACTACTACCAAATCCAAAACAATGAAACCACAGATAACATACCCGCGCATCTACCATGCCTCATCGGGAAAAGCTTGCACATGCTGTCATGGGAAGCATATACTTTTGTTTTGTCCACAATTCCGGGCAAAATCGGTGGCAGAACGACTTGAGTTCTTACACCGCAATAAATTATGCTCCAACTGCTTACGAAACAATCATAAACTTCAAGATTGCCCGTCAGTCAATCGATACAAACAATGCCAAGAAAAGCATCACACAATGGTGCATGATAACACCATTAGCCCTGAAACCAAATCACAAGACAGTTCAGCGTCAGCAGCTTATCTAGAAACACCCACTAGATCACATCACGCTAGCAGTTCGTATTCACCTAAACGCGTATTACTAACGACCGCCAGTGTCCTTGTACAATCCCCTGATGGTAGAGGTATTCGTGCTCGTGCCCTACTTGACCAAGGTTCAGAATCAAGCTTTATAACGTCAGCCTTAGCAAATAAATTATGCCTACATAAACAACGTATTCGCATTCCTGTATTTGGGATCGCAGAATACCCTGCGGGGACGGCAGAAACGTTTGTACATCATAATGTAACGTCGTCAGTAGACCCAAACTACGTCATCTCGGTCCAATCATTAGTTCTTCCCACTCTTGCTCACCTAATTCCAGCGCAAAACTTTCAAACTTCGACTTGGCCACACATCAAGGGCTTAAAACTCGCAGATCCAGAGTTCCACTCATCCTCCCGTAAAGACCTAATCTTAGGAGTGGACGTTTATACTAAAGTTCTTCTGGACGAAGTACGACGAGGCCCGGAAGGAGCTCCCATCGCTCAGTCCACATCGCTCGGTTGGATTCTATCTGGACCAGTGGAGGAGGACCATTCTAGCAACAACATCACGCTTCGTTCACATTGTGCGCTAATTGACGTCGACACGACACTTCGAAGATTTTGGGAAGTCGAAGATATTACGAAAAGGGTGCCGCTAACACCCGAGGAAGAAGAGTGCGAGAAACACTTTCTACAATCTCACAGGAGATATAACCAAGGACGTTACGTTGTCAAACTTCCGATAAAATCTCACGCAGCGCCACTGGGTGACTCTCGAAGAGTGGCAATGGCCACACTACTTCGACTAGAAAAACGATTGGAACATGACCCTAATCTCCACTCCGCCTATTCCGATTTCATGGAGGAATATTTGAAGCTTGGCCATATGGAACGGGTCTCACAGGAGGACGAAAATCATGATCGTCAATACTATGTAAGTAGATAAGCAAGGGGGATTCTAGGGCCCCCCCTCATATTTGCCTTTCCCGTTCCCCCCTCACCCTCACTTTGAGCTTTCTATGTATGTGTGTACAACACACCCACACACCCATACCCACACACACAGCCATACCCACACATACACCCATACCCACACGCCCACCCATACCCACACGTACACCCTCACACACAACCTGGGGGAGGAGCCACACACACGCCTTCTATGGAAAACACCCCCCCCCCATATTTACCTCCCCGCCCCGATCTATACATAACACACCCCACCTTGTATGGTATACCCCTTCATATTTACCTTCCCCGCAGGCATACCCCTTCATATTTACCTTCCCCCCACGCTGAACGAGCGCAAAGCTTCCCGCCCAAAGCTTTCTACCCCTTATATTTACCTACCCGCCCGATCTATACATAACACACACACCACCTTGTATGGCATACCCCTTCATATTTACACCCTCACACACAGGGCATACCCCTTCATATTTACTTTCGCCCCAGGCATACCCCTTTTCTGGTTTGTTTATGTTACCGTGGCGCCAGGTTATCATGTATCTCTTCTTCTCAACTTCTCGTTGATCATGTGTATATTTACTATATGCTATAGAAAATTTGGCTCTCAAAATATAAAATCGAAATTGTTGTTGTTGTTGTTTTTCTACATTAGGCCACTGGGTGAAGTCACATTCTCTACGATATTCGAGATACCAACAATATATTTCGCAAAATCAGCTTTTATCGAGGTTTTCTGGATTTGTTTATACAAGCGCTGAACATGCGATCGAAGAATAGAATTTTTATCTTTCTTTCGGCCAATATGAGGGTGTGTATGTGTGAATGGAATAAGCAGAGAAGCAGATATCGACTTCTCGTTGAGTGCAGATATGATTGATTGATAAGAACTCTTTGCTATATTCTTACATGATGGGTCCATGTTGCCTTCCCCGCCCGATCTGTGCAGCACACATACCACTTTCTATGGCGCACCATTCATATTTTCCTATTTCACAACATTATTATTTTCATTTCCCCACATGCGCGAAGAAACTTATTTCGCAACATCAGCTTTTATAAAGGGTTATCGAGGCTTTCTGGCTGTTGTTACTTAATTTGTTTATACAAGCGCCGAACGAGCGATCTAAGAATATTTATCTTTCTCTCGGGCTATATGTGTTTGTATGTGTATGTGTGAAGCAGATATCGACTTGTGATATCGTTGATCGACTGAGTGGAAGCCATGCTGTAGAATATTTGGCTCTCAAAATTTCCCCTCGAATATTTATCTTTCGGCCAATATTAGTGTGTGCCTTGTATGGCACACCCCCTCATATTTGCCTTCCCGCCCGACCACACATACCACCTTGTATGGCGCACCATTCATATTTTCCTATTTCGCAACATTATTATTACCAAAGATACCTGCAGTATATTTCACAACATTATTTGGGTGTAAACCATGCTGTAGAAAATTTGGCTCTCAAAAAATTTGTATGAGAATCATGTCTAAGACTGATCGGGCTAAAGAGGCGATAAGAATTAAGAATTTTTGGATGACCGAAATTAGAATTGTCCCTTGCGAAGGCCCGGGTTGTTTGTAGGTAAAAGCTTTTGCTGTTGTTGTTGTAAAGATCGAAAACGAATGTTGAGGCAGACCTGGGGTTTTTTGTTAAGGCGAACGACGAGGTAGAATTTTTATTGGAACAAGCGCCTTGCTGCTGCTACTGTTTTATGATCGCCAGTTGCAATATCATGAAAAATGTTAGAATTGATGATATTGATTCAAATAATCAATAATAATTTCATAAATGCTTATCCATCTACTTATATTCAAATTTCTATTCATGATATAATTCACATGTGAGAAGGTGAGCATCTAGTATAAAATCTGGGCTAACCACCATCTTAGGAATATTTTGTTCAAACCATATCTTAATATATAAAAACAACGTGTCACAATGTTTGTACACGCTAATCTCCGAAACCGCCCCACAGATTTAAATAAAAATTTGGGAATGTGTAGGGTTGGTTCCGGATTGAGAGATAGGATAGTTTTGGTCCAGATAAGTGAAGCTGTTGTCGAAATATAGAGAATTTGAATGTTTCACTGATTATATTTAAGTTGGCGGGGCGAAAAAATATTTAATTTTAACTGTCATGTACATATAAAAAACCGTTAGCTTTAAAAAAGCACTCTGATTTTTACGAGTGACAACGTATGAATTAGTGTATTGAGTGTACTGAGTGTACAGTGTGTACAGTATGTACAGTGTGTACAGTTACACTGTACTGCGTACTATATACTATGTACTATGGACTGTATACTATAACTACCGGAGCCCGCAAAAACACACAAGTTAAGAAACATATAATTTATATACAAAATAAAAATATTTTTGAACATTGGGAAACCTGTAAAATACCAGCATCCATTGTTCTTTATATACTTCCACCAACAAATGCGTAAAAGCTTTTAATTGGTGCGATTAAATAAAGTGTTAATAAGAAAATATATAAATGTCGAGTTTTTGCATTATGCCTCAGATTGCGGTACATCTTGAAAACGGTCAAGGTGTATATTTCACTGAAGAAAATGCTCTCCAACGAGCTTTCCAGCCACCAAAAACTACACTTCCTGAATTTTTCACACTGTGGCAAAAACCTGATATTTTCGGACAATTCGCAAAAACATTGTTATATACCGGCGTTCCTCGCTATTATACATGGAACAAATCAGGTAAAAAATGGAAGCCGCGTAGACAACTATCGCACGCGTATTGAAAGCAAAGACATTTGGACGACTTTACACAGTACATCCAAAACAACGTGAATGTTTCATTTTGCGTTTGTTGTTGCTAAATGTTCCAGGAACAACGTCTTTCGAATTTTTACCAACAGTCAATGGTCAAATATTCAATACATTTCAAGATGCATGTCGCGAGTTGCAATTGCTGGAAGACGGCAATCATTGGGATCTGACACTTACTGATGCAGCATTTGCATCCACGCCGAATAACATTCGTCAACTGTCCGCAATTATATTGACGACATGATACCCAACAGAACCATCGGTTTTGTGGGAAAAATACAAAAACGGCACAACTGAAGACATACTTCGCAGAATTAGACAAACAAACCAATATCCAAACTCTCGAACTTTTATAGGAATAATTGGTTTTTCGTTAATGGTTATAAATATTTGTTGAAGAGTTGAATTTTGAAGATTTGAATTAATTTTAAATGTCTTAAGGTTGGGTGGCAGCGAGTCGGAAAGGTATCATTTTTGTTTATTTACGCGCCGGAAAACAAAACCAAAAACATAGTTTACCAGCAAGTTTTGCAAAAGAATACATACATAGGTAATTTTGGTCACACTTAATATGAAAGCATATTGAATCTAATGTCTCCAAATTTTACAGAAATAAGGATTGGTTCTTTCCTTAGATATTGCGAATAGTTTGATTTTCAATATTTGCATTAATTTCACATGTTTTGACGAACACAATTTCGCAATAAAAGAGAAAATAAAAGTTGGTTTTTTGGCATTGCTTTTTCCAACTATAAAATATTTATTTCATTTTTCGATTTTATTTTGTTGTTCTCGAAAAATTTTGTTATTGAAGACTTCTAGATTTAATTTAAAAAAAGCTATGGAAAATGGCCCTCAAATTTCGAGTGTTGGATGCTGCTATTTGCATTAATTTTAAATCTTTTAACGTTCATGGTTTTAACAGAATAAACAGGCAATTTTGGTCATACTTCAAATAAATGTATTTTGAATGTAATGACTCCAACTTTTATAGGAATAGTTGGTTTTTCGTTAATGGTTAAGAAGAGTTGAATTTTGAAGGTTTGGATTGATTTTAAATGTTTAAACGTTGGGTGCAGCAAAATGTCAGATCCCTTATAGTTTCACATTTTTTTATTTGGAATCAAAAATACCAAAAAATTTCCTTTTTCAAACTCTCCTATTGTATATTAAAATTCATATCACCTGATTACTACTATTGGCTTATGGGAGCAGCTTAGGCGCGCCGGGTCCCAACTAGTATGTTATGTATTAATATCAATGTTTCGGTATATGGGGGGGTCATTCATTGTGTTCATGTATGTACTTGAATTCAAATACCTCAAACATTCAAGGCGATTCCTTATCTACTATATTAAATATAGTTGACTTTATTTCGTCATTTGTATTTATTCTGATTTTTAGTTAACTGGTATTGCACAACTACTGAAATTGTTTACACAAATCTCGAAAGCACTGAAACGTGTTTAGACATATCGTTATTGAGTCGGCTAAAACCCCCCTTTCGGGACCATAAAGTAGTAATCTGCGGCACTACATAGTAAGCCGTAACCTTGAAAAAAGTAGTTGAAATTAGGTATCTGAAACTGGCCCTGCTACTTTTTTAAAGCGATTTTACAGCAATCGCCTCTAATTGTATATATTGCTTCACATGCTACAAGTGTTTCGATATGCTCATGTATGTATGTGTTCATGTGATTTGTCTTAAGGGGCATAGTAGAAATTGTCCACATGGGGTTATAATTTTAGAATTTTTGGTGTGGAAATACAGTTTTATATTTATATGGAACTTTTATTTATGGTTCGGTTGGTGCACCAACACCATCACCGGTGCACCAACACCAACACTGGTGCACCAATATTGGCGTCACACCAACATTGGTGCACCAACACCGGTGCACCAACACCATCACCGGTGCACCAACACCAACACTGGTGCACCAATATTGGCGCAACACCAACACCGGTGCATCAACACCATCACCGGTGCACCAACACCAACACTGGTGCACCAATTTTGGCGTCACACCAACATTGGTGCACCAACACCATCACCGGTGCACCAGGGTGATTGTAAAACTCCTTACAAAATGGCATGGGCGGTATGGTGCACAAGCTATGATATCAAAACCTAACTTTCATAGCGCATCAATTTTCGACGATACGGACATAAGCGTCATCATCTTAAGATAAAAACAATTTTGATACGTAAGCTATTCTTATCTTAATGAGAACTGTTGCCGAAGAAATCTGATGCATCGTTTCCGGCGCTGCCGAAGAAATCTGAAACATCGTTTCCGGCGTTGTGTTGAAGGTCTTTTATTATTACGATTCAAAGAAATATGCTGAGTATGAAATTGAACCCATAATCACCCACGGTTTCCGTTTTAGATAATTAAGTTTTATAAATATACATAGGAGGGGAAAAAGATGAATTTTCTTATGTCTTACCCTAACATAAGGCCTTGCCTGCTTAGATTTACTTCGAAGTTATCAATCCTGTTTTAGCAGTTCAAGAAAAAAGTAGCTTCTTTTAGCAAAAAGTTTAAGTTGATTTTTATATATCAAAAGCAATGGATTTTTCATCAGCAAGCGAGTTGAATACTGAGGTTGAAATATTGATAATATAACACCTATAAACCAACACTACCCCTGAAAGAAATGGCAATAAATCATATCTATAAAATCGTAGGATGTAGGAGACTTACAACGAAGTTTGGTCCAAAGATTGTGCTCGATTTGGAGGATAACCAGCTTTTTTTGCCGAATCGCTTCAACAATATGTCTGAGAGGGGATTCGTCAGCATCAATGAAGGAGGCTACATAATAATAAATAGAGGGCCAATTGCTAAAACCTTTGATTTAGTTTTTACTAAAAGCATAAACACTAAATTTTATATGAGTAATTAAATAAAAGGATTTTTTCTCCAATTAAATATTTTTCTTTTTTAAAAAACCCTAATTTATTTCCCCCTCCCCAACCAATTCCAGCAAATTTGTGTTTCAGATTTCAGATATCCAGTTGTGCACCAACATTGGTGTCACACCAACACCAGTGCACTAACATTGGCGTCACACCAACAGCGGTGCACCAACATTGGTGTCACACCAACACCGGTACACTAACACCAATATCGGTGCGCCAACACGACGTCACACCAACACCAACATCGGTGCACCGACACCAGTATATAAATCCTTACCTCGCTCGATATAGTGCAATAACTTACAATCATTATGTTTGAATGCACGGAATGTAACAAGATATTCACTCGTCGAGAGAGTCTTGCTAGACATAAAAAACGATCAACGCACACATCCAGAAAAAGAGAATATGTAGATAATGAAGGATCACTAATTCATACTGATGAAGATATCTATAATGCTATGGAGTATGGGGATGATAATGCTATGGAGTATGAGGATGATAATAGACATAGCCCCACAGAAAACATTAGAAATAAAATGTCGAAAATAAGAAAAGGCCGGGAATATTTACAAATTCAAACACCAAAAACAGTTTCCAAACATGCTAACAGCGAGAACAGTTCTAGTAATATTTTCTCTAAACAAGTGCATATGGATAAATATGAAAAGAATCAAGCGGAACTATATAATAACAAAAATTCATTTCTTGGAACAGATCAGAGCTCAGATATAGAGCCATTTACAAAACGAGCAAAGTTTGATGAAGATGTAAATAAAAATAGTGAAAACTGTGGTAAAATTCGTCAATACCCATCTAAAAACCAAGATGATGAGTCACAATCGTATACTTCTGAAGAAGAAGATGATGCAAATTTGCAAAGTTCGGATTTAGAATCAATTAACGAAGTCACAGAAAAACGAGTCAAGATGGTTGAAGATGCGAATAAATATACTGAAAACTTTCGTCAGTATCGCTATAAACACCCTCAATTAAATATTCAAGATGAAGATTCAAACTTATACGACCCCAATGAGCTAGTTGATCGATTAAGATGCTTAACGTCAACTAAAGAAGGAAAAGAAATATTTTGTATACTTAAACACTTACGAGAGCTTGAGATTATTTAATATAAAACTTATAGCAAAATCAAACAGCTCAGTACCAAATCAGACAGCTCAGTGAACAGACCATTAATAAATCAGTTAAAGAACCTTTAGCTAAAATGAGTTATGAGAAGGATATTAAATTGTTGGAGAACATTGTAAAAATCAAAAATTCAATTAAAAAGAAATATAAAGCTTTACAAGCAGGAAGACTTCAACAAGCAACATATCTGGAGGAAACTTTTAAACCAATCACAAAACCTCTTAAACAATTTGTGACAGATGTAAAATTGGAATTAAAAGATACACCCAAACTCGAGTCAAAAGAAGAATGGATAAAAGATGAAATACCGCAGAATGATGATGAAACATATACACCACCTGCACGTAAATATTTAAAGCTGGAACCAACTAGCACCCCTCTTCGGAATTATTCTCTATTGAGAGATGATGATGATGGAGAAGCTAACAATGATGATGAGGATGAGTTTGCTACACCTATACAGTCATCAACATTGAGAGAACATAATTCGCCGATATTAGAGTCCCCACACCAGATACTAAGCAAATATAGAGAACTACTTGAAAATGATAGTACGGAACTTGATAAAACCTATGGAGTGTACTATTATAACGGTGCATGGAACAGGGGCGGATCCAGCCCCCAAAAAAGGTTGTGGGCACAGCCACCCGAAAATCGGCCAAGTGCGAGTCAGAGTATGAACTCGCTCATGATTGATATAGTGCATTCCTACATGGAGATGCTTACAAAATATCTGACGCCCGACCAAGATTTTGTACAGTGTATAGTTCCACGTGGGCAAAGCCGTGGGGCAAACACTAGTAGGTAAATTAATTAACCTGTAAAATGTTAGTTTGTTCGCTCACGAAAATTACAAAAGTAAATGTGCGTTTGTTTGCACATCACAATGTCACAGTTAGACTCTAAACTACTGAACCGATTTTGATGAAATTTTTACACCTTAAAAGGATATCAAATTAAATTAAACGCTAGTATACATTTTAAATTAAATAATTTTATCTAGGTGCTTACTTAAATTACAAATTCAAGCTTACGTTTCTTTTTCGCGAAATCGTTGATAATTTCATGCTAATTTCTGCTTTTTGCTTGTAGTTTGGTTTAGGTATTAGCAGCCAAAAATAAATTATCTTCAACCCTTAAGGGAGTAAAACTACACCCACGTTTGGAATCGTCTATGCCGATGCCGATGCATTTATAAATGTTCATGCATGTAGCGGGAGCGTACATGCCATGCCTGTAGGGGGAGCATGCATACCCGTGTGGCATTCGCATTTGTTCGCTATGCATCCTAGGTGCGGCGCGTGCATGCTTTTAAGAAAATTAACCAACTAAAATATTTTTACTCGGGTTTGAATAGACTAGGATTATCAACACTTTTGCTGAATTGTCAAAGTATAGGTGCGAACGGACAAGATTTAGATGACGAAGTTGTAAAAAGAAATGAATGTATTACTTTTATCAGAATCTTGGATGAAAAATGAAGAATATGATGAGGACCCCGCTAATGTTTTAACATCTCATACAGATATTCAAAAACGCTATCGCTTAGTCACCATAAATCACCATGAAATGTGTGTAGGCAGATCTATGGCCGAAAAAGCACAGATGAATTTGATGGTAGTTATTTATGTATCGCCGCATAAAACTTTACGCGAAATAATGAAGTTCATACATGACAATCTCCAGGGGAATGTGGCGATGATGAGAGGTACCACCCCACTTCTCCCTTCATTAACAAAGTTCGTGAGGAACGTTCTTGGGAGCGAAGCGTCTAAACAGACCCAATATTGACAAAAGTACCACAACATATGGAACCTCACTTGATGCAGTTTTTACGCGATCTTTAGGCCAGTTTCAATCGAAAATATTTCAGTTATCATAAAACCTTTGCTTCGATTTAAGGTTTTAATGTAAATAGGAATTCATAAATATTGATATTTTGAAATTGTACTTGTATTAAGTCCCTCGTTAGTCTCGTCACTATACTTCCTGCATCTGTCGTTGGCCTTACTTTTCTGAAAGCGTACTATATATGCGACAGACCTCGACTATATCAATTGCTGCTGGTTAATATTTTAATAATTTCGGCAGTTTTTGGGTAAACAAGTTTTACTTCTAAAGTGTGGTCTGAAGCACACTCATATTTTTTTCATATTATTAAGGCCTTACATATGATCAGGGCCACCCTAACCACAGGGCTAAACAGGCTATAGCCCCGGGGCGCAAGCCTTTTTGGGGCGGCAATTTTTGTGGGGCCTGCAACAAAAGCTGAAGCTGAGGTTGTGAAATGAGTTCAATTCACTGAAAACTGCTCTTATGGTAGCATTTTGAAGCGAAATATTCTAAATCATAGATAAAACTAATATCACTTGAAAAAGTTGTTACTACAACTGAAAGCATTATTGAATTATAGGCTTCTTTAGAAAAATCTGATCAGTCGAAACGAAATACAGAATCATTTAACCTTTACAAATCTGAAGGTACAAAATTTTCCGGATGTGATTAGCGCAAACGAATACGCAAAAGAAAAAAAACAGTACGACGAAAATACGTCGAAACAAGTTAAAGATGCCAATAACGAATTTCGCATAAATGGGCAGTTCTCCAAATCAAGGAATTTTAGTGGGCTCGGGTCGTAGATTCATCATGTTTCAAGTTACATAGGTCCTTAAAGTTAAATTCAAATATAGGTTTACAATGGTTTCTAATTGGGCATTCAAAATCACTTATCTTAAACAAATATTTATAGCTCAAAACTACCTAGTGAAAATTATCACTTCGCTGTGGGACGACATTGCAAAATCGAAAATTTAAGTGCACATACAGACGTTTAACAAGCAATTTTCTTAAGGAACTTATTTTAAGGTAATAATCATAAGTGTCAGAAAACCTGTAAAGATCATACAGAAATCAGCATAGTAGGTTATAACGACTATGTTTGGTTTCAGCCGAACGATTTAATGATTAAAATCCAAAAATAATTAAATTTGATTCCATTTTTAGTAGAACTGGCCAAATATGTACATATTATGCTATTATTGATAATCTACAAAGTGAAAGTGTGCCTATGATACCATTTACTCAAAATTTGGGTTTCTGGTCAATTTAAAAAAATTAAATGAAGACACAATTAGTAAGAATGCTGCAAAGTTGTGCGAAAAGTATATGGACGATTTAAAAAATAATTTTATTGAAGAATGCTTTCATTTTAAACACTCATATTTATTGGCAAATAAACAAAATATATGTATCTACTGCGGAACTTAGATTAAGGACAATAACTTACAACCCTACGCATTTTTTTAAGTACATTTTGCCAATACAAATTGCACCGGCGAATCACTGAAAAAGATAAATAGTACATTACTTATCGAGGGCAGTAAGAAGGCCTTTACGGACGAGAGCGGAGATCGCCGAAGGCGAGGGGAGGCAACGCTCGAGTCCGTAAAGGCCTTCTTACTGCCCGAGGTGCGTACCGTCCTTTTGTCACGAGTGCGCCATCAATTTTATATTGAATATGTCGACCACAGACTTCATGATGCATATTTTTCTGACACTTTCTTAAAGTAAACCAACAACGAACTTTCTGTCGTCGCCTTCACATTTCTTTCCACCTTCCAGTTTTGAAATTTATCGTAAGCCAGTAAATATCGTGCCCGCGATTTTTCAGGAATCACAGTAACTCGAAGCAGGACTGTAAAGAGTTTACAGCCCGCTCTCTCGGAGAGGTCTGAAAAGTGCCACTTACCGTCCTGCAAAGAGGTACGGTAAGAGACACTTACGGTGCATGTGTGAGAAAACAAATATTTACGAACTTCTTTAGGACCCAGAAAATTAAATGAATTAAATTTTTATTTAGTGTTAAATAAATTGACTTTTTCTAGTTCTGACACTTTTGTATAACTTTGCCGGCCAGCCCTCCCCCACATCCCGTGTATTTCCTTACGAAGAGGGGCGCATTATTTTTAGTAGCCCACGGGCGCCATATATCTTAGGACGGCCATGCATAGGATATATAATATCATCAGCCTTTCAATCTCAAAAGCCGGTGAAAGTGTTACGTCACAAGTCTATTAGGGTTGTGGGCATGCCCATCGTGCCCACAACGGTGGATCCGCCCTTGGCATGGAATATTGGAAATTCAAGATTAAAAGTTGATAAAGAAATCTTTCTTATAAACGGCAAGCAATATAAGATAACTGAAGGCTTAGCTGCATTAATTTTTATGAAACGTCCCAAGGGTTACTCAAAAGAAGACCTGGGTAATTATCGGACAATCCTAAACGACACATGTGCCCACAGACGCGATTTTAAGGAAAACCAGCAAGTAAAAGGAGCAAACAGCTATAAATATATAAAGATAATAAAAAAATTGATTCGCACTCCGCATACCGGTAAGGGTATTATGCGAATTTTAAACGACAATATTGATTACATCTATTGGGATGATCCCAATGAACTAGTTGATCGATTACGCATATTGGTAGGATCACAACAAGCCGGAAATAATAGTCATACTAATGAAATAGTGTCAATTATTGAGGAGTTGCGAGAACATGGGATTATTGAATAAATAAACAAAATCAACCGGCCCAGTATCAAATCAGACAGCTCCGTGAACATACCTGATGGAACGTATATTAATAAAGATGTAGAAGAGGAGGGCTGCCCCAATCTAGCAACAACAACAACAACAACAACAGCAAAATGACTTAGCTTGTACATATAATACATCAAGACCGATGTGCTCTGAAAAAATGTTTTTGTAATAAAATAAAATAGATTTTTTTTATACATTACAAATATTCTTTTATTTTCTTATAATACTATTTATGATATTCTTCCTACTCGACACCTTAACTGGGTACACTATACAAATTTTAATATACATCCACATCAAGAGGATTCAAGTTTGTAGTGGAATAGTCACCCTAGCTGCTTAGCTTTCTCCAATGTGCTTTCATGTAATTTTATAGAGACTCTTTCACTCCTAGTTTTTCTGCCTCTTTTTCTTTAGTAAGAGGAATATCAAAATATACGTAGTCGCGAATTTCATCACCTAAACCGCAACCGGTACAGTTAATGAAGTCATGCAAATTAGAACTTTCTGTATTCAGCACTTGATATTTTAATGCAAGATTATCAGGGAGAAAATCTTTCAAATCCAAAAGAAACTCCGTTAATTTTATGCATGCCAGTTAGTCACAAAACTCTTCTAACTTTATATTATCCTTGAAATACTGCTCGCATAAAATAAGTCCTCGTCGATATACCTCCTCTTCGCCTTTATAATACTGTTCATCCCTGCATCCATATCCACTATTTTGGCAAAGTATTGCATGACGTTGAAAATCACTTAGCTGATGTTCAATTCGTCTAATTGCGCTTTCCAAATCCACAGCTTTTGACCAAGATTCAGCTACGTAGCACATCCACATTATTCACTTGTAATTTTCACTTTGCACTTTGTTTTTGTGGTTGTTTATTCACAGGCTTATAGCTACGAATTGTGAAAAATGAAGATTTATTCGTTCTTTTTATAACAATCATCCGTAGACCTGATCATGTTTCAAATTTCGGTATTAATTTAGACAAGAATTGGAACCCTCACCAAATCCCCAGGAGATATCCGCCTACTAGATTTTGGTCGAAAATTGATGCGCTATGAAAGTTAGGTTTTGATATCATAGCTTGTGCACCATACCGCCCATGCCATTTTGTAAGGAGTTTTACAATCACCCTGGTGCACCGGTGATGGTGTTGGTGCACCAATGTTGGTGTGACGCCAAAATTGGTGCACCAGTGTTGGTGTTGGTGCACCGGTGATGGTGTTGGTGCACCGGTGTTGGTGTGACGCCAATATTGGTGCACCAGTGTTGGTGTTGGTGCACCGGTGATGGTGTTGGTGCACCGGTGTTGGTGCACCAATGTTGGTGTGACGCCAATATTGGTGCACCAGTGTTGGTGTTGGTGCACCGGTGATGGTGTTGGTGCACCAACCGAACCATAAATAAAAGTTCCATATAAATATAAAACTGTATTTCCACACAAAAAATTCTAAAATTATAACCCCATGTGGACAATTTCTACTATGCCCCTTAAGACAAGTCACATGAACACATACATACATGAGCATATCGAAACACTTGTAGCATGTGAAGCAATATATACAATTAGAGGCGATTGCTGTAAAATCGCTTTAAAAAAGGAGCAGGGCCAGTTTCAGATACCTTATTTCAACTACTTTTTTCAAGGTTACGGCTTACTAGTGCCGCAGATTACTACTTTATGGTCCCGAAAGGGGGGATTTAGCCGACTCAATAACGATATGTCTAAACACGTTTCAGTGCTTTCGAGATTTGTGTAAACAATTTCAGTAGTTGTGCAATACCAGTTAACTAAAAATCAGAATAAATACAAATGACGAAATAAAGTCAACTATATTTAATATAGTAGATAAGGAATCGCCTTGAATGTTTGAGGTATTTAAATTCAAGTACATACATGAACACAATGAATGACCCCCCCATATACCGAAACATTGATATTAATACATAACATATGGTTTGAACAAAATATTCCTAAGATGGTTGTTAGCCCAGATTTTATACTAGATGCTCACCTTCTCACATGTGAATTATATCATGTATAGAAATTTGAATATAAGTAGATGGATAAGCATTTATGAAATTATTATTGATTATTTGAATCAGTATCATCAATTCTAACATTTTTCATGATATTGCAACTGGCGATCATAAAACAGTAGCAGCAGCAAGGCGCTTGTTCCAATAAAAATTCTACCTCGTCGTTCGCCTTAACAAAAAACCCCAGGTCTGCCTCAACATTCGTTTTCGATCTTTACAACAACAACAGCAAAAGCTTTTACCTACAAACAACCCGGGCCTTCGCAAGGGACAATTCTAATTTCGGTCATCCAAAAATTCTTAATTCTTATCGCCTCTTTAGCCCGATCAGTCTTAGACATGATTCTCATACAAATTTTTTGAGAGCCAAATTTTCTACAGCATGGTTTACACCCAAATAATGTTGTGAAATATACTGCAGGTATCTTTGGTAATAATAATGTTGCAAAATAGGAAAATATGAATGGTGCGCCATACAAGGTGGTATGTGTGGTCGGGCGGGAAGGCAAATATGAGGGGGTGTGCCATACAAGGCACACACTAATATTGGCCGAAAGATAAATATTCGAGGGGAAATTTTGAGAGCCAAATATTCTACAGCATGGCTTCCACTCAGTCGATCAACGATATCACAAGTCGATATCTGCTTCACACATACACATACACACACATATTGCCCGAGAGAAAGATAAATATTCTTAGATCGCTCGTTCGGCGCTTGTATAAACAAATTAAGTAACAACAGCCAGAAAGCCTCGATAACCCTTTATAAAAGCTGATGTTGCGAAATAAGTTTCTTCGCGCATGTGGGGAAATGAAAATAATAATGTTGTGAAATAGGAAAATATGAATGGTGCGCCATAGAAAGTGGTATGTGTGCTGCACAGATCGGGCGGGGAAGGCAACATGGACCCATCATGTAAGAATATAGCAAAGAGTTCTTATCAATCAATCATATCTGCACTCAACGAGAAGTCGATATCTGCTTCTTTGCTTATTCCATTCACACATACACACCCTCATATTGGCCGAAAGAAAGATAAAAATTCTATTCTTCGATCGCATGTTCAGCGCTTGTATAAACAAATCCAGAAAACCTCGATAAAAGCTGATTTTGCGAAATATATTGTTGGTATCTCGAATATCGTAGAGAATGTGACTTCACCCAGTGGCCTAATGTAGAAAAACAACAACAACAACAATTTCGATTTTATATTTTGAGAGCCAAATTTTCTATAGCATAGTAAATATACACATGATCAACGAGAAGTTGAGAAGAAGAGATACATGATAACCTGGCGCCACGGTAACATAAACAAACCAGAAAAGGGGTATGCCTGGGGCGAAAGTAAATATGAAGGGGTATGCCCTGTGTGTGAGGGTGTAAATATGAAGGGGTATGCCATACAAGGTGGTGTGTGTGTTATGTATAGATCGGGCGGGTAGGTAAATATAAGGGGTAGAAAGCTTTGGGCGGGAAGCTTTGCGCTCGTTCAGCGTGGGGGGAAGGTAAATATGAAGGGGTATGCCTGCGGCGAAGGTAAATATGAAGGGGTATACCATACAAGGTGGGGTGTGTTATGTATAGATCGGGGCGGGGAGGTAAATATGGGGGGGGGGGGTGTTTTCCATAGAAGGCGTGTGTGTGGCTCCTCCCCCAGGTTGTGTGTGAGGGTGTGCGTGTGGGTATGGGTGGGCGTGTGGGTATGGGTGTATGTGTGGGTATGGCTGTGTGTGTGGGTATGGGTGTGTGGGTGTGTTGTGCACACATACATAGAAAGCTCAAAGTGAGGGTGAGGGGGGAACGGGAAAGGCAAATATGAGGGGGGCCCTAGAATCCCCCTTGCTTATCTACTTATGTATTTACCCCATCATGCCGTTCTGAAACCCAGCAGCACGACAACAAAATTGCGAGTCGTCTTCAATGGCTCGCAAAAATCTATCCTATCTCCTTGAATGATCTATCGTATCTCCTTGAATGATCAATTACATATTGGACCTAAATTGCAAAATGAAATTTTCAACGTAATTCTAAAGTGGCGTTTTTATCCCCTTGTATTCACGGCGGATATAGAGAAAATGTTTAGACAAATACTCGTCGACAAATCGGATGCTGACCTACAAAGGATTCTATGGCGTCGCTCATCAACTGAGCCTGTAGACTGTTATCGACTTCTCACCGTAACTTACGGTATGGCTTGTGCGCCTTACTTAGCATGCAAAACTTTACATCAGCTCGCGGAAGACCATCAACCTGAATGCCCTTCAGCAGCAATGATCATCCGAGAAAACTTCTATGTCGATGATGCACTCTTTGGTGCCTTTGATGAACAGTGCTCTTCAGGCCAAGACGGAGTTACGCACCCTACTTTCAAAAGGTGGCTTCAAGTTGCGTAAATGGCTAACCAATTCGTCAAACCTAATCGATGATATTCCGGAAGAGGATCGTGAGATAGCAGTTCCTGAGAAGCTAGTAACAGATTCAAACATCAAAACTTTAGGACTTAAATGGAATCCTGCCACAGATAAGTTTACATTCTCATTACACCTGTCACAGACCGACAGCTTCACGAAGAGGAGCATTCTCTCGGACATAAGCCGCGTTTATGACCCACTAGGCTGGCTATCCCCTACGACGATTATAGCGAAAATTTTCCTGCAAAAACTGTGGCTGGCTAAGCTGGATTGGGATGAAGAGATACCTGTCGAACTTTTAACAACATGGCAACGCTACCGGGAAGACCTACATCATCTTAACAACATCCAAATCAACCGATGGGTGGGAACAACCAATTCACAGTCAAATCTTGAGTTGCATGGGTTCTACGACGCCTCCTTAAACGCATATGCTGCAGTAGTATATCTCCGCGTCGGTTACGGAGATGACAACATACGAGTATCGTTAATTGCTGCAAAAACCCGGGTCAGTCCCTTGAAAACTATATCCTTACCTCGCCTTGAACTTTGCGGCGCCACCTTGTTAGCTGAGCTTCTAGCCTGGGTTCAACAGGACTCATATTTGAAAGCTATTCCTGTCTATGCATGGTCGGATTCAACCGTGGTATTATCCTGGCTACAAGAGCATCCATCTAAGTGGAAGGTGTTTATAGCTAATCGTGTATCCACAATCCACTCTAGCCTCCCTTGAGCAGTATGGCAGCATGTAAGGTCTGAAGATAATCGCGCTGACTGCTCCACACGAGGATTATCCGTCACAGAGCTCCAATCTCATGATATATTGTGGGCCGGACCACCTTGGTTAAGGAAGGATCGAGAATATTGGCCTAAGCGAAATTTGGAAGCCCCTCCTGAACCAATCCCCGAGGAAAGAAGACAAACCACTATCTTCATCGCTCAAGCTCAGAATCCTATTTTCGACCTATTACGCTGTTATTCCACTTTAGGAAGACTTCTTTGAGTTACAGCCTACTGTTATCGTTTTATTCGTAACGCTTCACTTAATCCGTCGCAGAGACATAATGGCACTCTCACCACTGTTGAGAAGAACAAGGCGCTACAAAAATGGATAAGCATCGTACAACAATCGTCATTCACTACGGAACTTTCTGATCTAACTCAAATCAAGAACATCTCCCCCAAAAGTAAATTAAGGATGCTCACTCCATTCGTCGATGAACACGGTCTTCTAAGAGTTGGTGGACGATTAAAAAATGCCACTCTATCATATGAAGAAAGATGTCCAATTATTCTACCTAAAGACAGTCATCTTACGTGGCTGCTGATTGATGATGCACATCAGAAAACCCTGCATGGCGGAACGCAGCTCACACTACATTATCTTCGTGCTAAATATTGGATTCACCACGGAAGAAGCACAGTCAGGCATTTCATCCGAAGATGCCTCGTCTGCTATCGCTACAAGGCGAAGGCGAAGAATCAAATCATGGCAAATCTACCGCGTGACAGAGTACGACCGTCGAAACCATTCAGCAACAGCGGAGTTGACTACGCCGGTCCATTTTCTATAAAGCCCATGAAAGGCCGTGGACGAACCATCATCAAATCATACGTAGCTATATTTGTATGGTTCTCAACTCCTGCAATCCACCTAGAGCTTGTAATGGATTTAACTACCGAAGCCTTTCTTGCCGCATTTAAAAGGTTCATTGCTCGGCGCGGACACTGCGTAAAGCTGTATAGTGACAATGCCACAAATTCTGTAGGCGCTGCAAAACAATTAGCCCAACACTTCCGTCAACTCAAACAGGACACCAACTTACTAGAATTACTGGCCGATGGTGGCACCGAATGGCACTTTATTCCCCCTGAAACACCTCACTTCGGCGGTCTCTGGGAAGTTGGTGTCAAATCGTTCAAACACCATTTAAGAAGAGTTGTTGGTGATCACAGGCTGTCCATAGAAAAAATGTTAACCTTGATAACTCAGATCGAGGCGTGCCTGAACTCGCGGCCCCTTCATCCTATCAACGATGACCCCAACGACCTTCAAGCATTAACGCCTGGTCATTTCCTTGTAGGAGGCAATCTACTCACTGTTCCGGAACCAAGCGGTAGCAACTTGTTCATCACATGTACAAGCAACTTTGGCGACGTTGGCATAAGGAATATCTACAGGCAATCCAACTGCGTAACAAATGGGAACGAAAGCAAGATCCAGTGCGGATTAATGACCTTGTCCTGATTAAGGAGGATAAAGTACCCCCATCTAAATGGCTATTAGGGAGAGTCGTTGATGTTCATCCTGGCGATGACGGCAACATACGAGTCGTCACTCTTAAACACAAAAATGGATTCAGTAAAGGCCCAATTGTAAAATTATGTGTACTTCTTACCAATGACGATCCTAAATAGAATTAGCCAAGGCGGGCGGATCTCCCAGTTTCTACACGTTCCTATACACGAAGGCGGGCGGAATGTATAAAGCAACAACATCAACATCATAGAATATCCATAATAACAATCAAGATCACCCGATCTGCAACCCGCAATTTCGGTTTCAGCACAAACAAAAGCGATCGTGCCACTAGCAGCAGTTTTTGTCCCTTTTACGGTTGATTTTGGCTAGAAGCAGATCTTGGTCAATCTCGATATCGGTCGGTCGCAAAAATATTCGTCGCCTTGAAATTAATTGGAGTTGAATTAGAATTTTTTTGTTTGTTAACTTAGTTTTTTACTAGTTTTTTTTAATAGTATACAATTACTACAGTCGTACATTTAGTGATAGTGGATTATAGTAAACATAGAATTCCTGAATTAAGATTAAAGTAAAATTTACTAAAGTGTTCTATTTGAGTGTTTTTCCATTCATTACAATTACAATAGCATAATTTTATTATACAAATGTATAATTTTTGTGCTAGTTCTTTAGAATACATTTGTATTTAAAACTAAAATTGTTTTGTATTTTTAATAAAATAAAAGCAAACATATTTTGTATCTGTGAGTGTTGAAGGAGTTTGGATTAAAAAGATAATAGATTAATAATGAATGCAATGAATGAATGAATAGAATAATAATGAATGGTTGAAAGAATGAATTTTGTGAGCATAAATTTCATTTAATAATAATTCGAAAATAATATTTTTAAGATTGTTTTTATAAAATTTTAAAAATAAATTCGCCTCGTAAACTTTATTTTATCGTAAGATTAGTTTTTTCAGACTTCTAATTTGTTGCAACTATGCAATAATAAAAAAAACTTCCAGCAGGTGGTGCACCGGCGTTGATGTTGGTAGGTGGCGTCCCACCAACACCGGTGCGCCAACACCGGCGCACCAACGCCGATGCACCAACTCTGGCGTCACACCAACACCGGCACGGCGCACCGACACCAGAATATAAATACTTACCTCGCTCGATAAAATGCAGTAACTTACAATCACTATGTTTGAGTGCTTGGAATGTAACAGGACATTCACTCGTCGAGAGAGTCTTGTTAGACATAAAAAACGATCAACGCGCACACACTCAGAAACAGAAAATATGAAGGTATCTATAATGCTATGGAGTATGAGGATGATAATAGACATAGCCCCACAGAAATCATTAGAAATAAAATGTTGAAATTAAGAAGAGGTCGGGAATATTTACTAATTCAAACACCGAAAACAGTTTCCGAACATGCTAACAGCGAGAACAGATCTAGTAATATTTTCTCTAAGCAAGTGCAGATGGATAAATATGAAGAGAGTCAAGTGGAACCATATAATAACAAAAATCCAATTCTTGGAACAGATCAGAGCTCAGATTCAGAGCCAATTACAAAACGAGCAAAGTTGGTTGAAGATGTAAATAAATATAGTCAAAACTATGGTAAAATTCGCCAATACCCTGTAAAAACTAAGATGATGAGTCAAAATTGTATAATTCTGAAGAAGGAGAAGATGATGAAAATTTGCAAAGTTCGGATTTAGAATCAATTAACAAAGTCTCAACAAAACGAGACAAGTTGGTTGAAGATGCGAATAATGATACCGAAAAATTTCCTCAATATCGCTACAAACACCATCAATTAAATATTCAAGATGAATATGATGATGAGGGAAATTCAAACTTATGCCACCCCATGAAGACGATTGAGCTAGCAAATGCATTAACGAATAATCGCATAACAAAAATGTTTTTTAGAGGAGTCTTTCAATGCAACCATTTACCGCTAAAAATAAAAAAACCTGCATGCGTAATAGCTAATACGGATCCTGCACATAAAGCCGGGAATCATTGGGTAGCATTTTATTTTCCAAAAGAAGGACCGGCGGAGTACTTTGACTCGTTTGGAAGATACCCAACCAATCTTCACTTTAAAAAAATTTTATTAGATAATTCGACCACCTTTTTAAATAATAAAAAACGATTGCAAGGACAACATTCATCAACTTGTGGGCATTATTGCTGTGTGTTTCTATATTCCCGATGCAGGGGCGAGGTCTGAAAACTTTTTTAAATCAGTTTTCCTCGAGTGACGTAGATTTAAATGACCGGAAAATAATTAATTTTTATTTGAAGGATTTTGCACAGGGTGGCGGGAATTTATGTAACTAATCATGCAGACCTGAGATCAGCGCTATAAAATTCTGAACATAAAGTGTAAGTATTCAGAGTACAAGTTTAATTTGAGCAACATGGAGATATCACGAAAGAGACAAGGGATATCATACTCAAGCCGACGGAACTATACAAATTATTTGAGATATTGAAATTTTTCAACATTATCATGTTCCATAACAACAACGCTACCCATTGTCTAAAGGAATACTACAACAAGTATGCGACAAATGCAAGAAAAAAAATGTTTTAACCCTAACATACGAAGATTTTTTTATTCCAAGTAGAACTTCCTATGTACATTTGAATTATTCGCGTCTTTTTTACGAAATACCTATGCAATGTATTACTAATCATATTTTTGATCGATTAGTTTTGAAAGAAATAAATAAATAAAAAATATATATAAATTGTTTTATTTAAAACTTTTATTTATGTACAAATAAATATTAATACAATTTTTAATAGCTCATCATACAGTGGGTTTTACGTGCGACTTCGTTTCCTCGAAAATTCATTCATTCAAAACGTAAAGAACAACCGTAACAAAACAAAACAACAACAAAATACCCTACGCACGTAATAATCGAAATTGTATGGCACCTTGCAGTCATAACAGGTTCGCAGAAAGATCAGCAGCATCCTCACCATAGCATACATTCTGCACTTCAAGTCTTCGCTTGAGTTTTTTTGCAGATTCTGCTCGATCAGAACCGTTTCCACTACAACAAAGTGTAAAGCAAGCAGCCTTAACGCTTGGATAATATTGTTTGTAAAATCCTAGCCATCATAAATCATTGGCCCTGCCTTGCTCTGTGTCTCTTAATTCCTTTCATAGGTAGTGCTCAAGATCCATTTTTGCTTTCATCATCCACACTGTCTGCCTGTGGGGCAAGGGGCACCTCGCGTAACATAGTTATTCATATGTTGAGGCTCCTCTTAAGCAGCAGCAATCCATGCTAAAAATTGGCTTCGCAGGTAATTTACCTGCTTTTAGTCATAGAAATATAAACTAACATGGAACGGCTGTATCGTGTAAAAACCCTGTACGTGAGCGACCACTCTAAAGGTAGCTTGTTTAAAAGGACAGCAATAATGTGCACAAGTGGGACACAAATTGCCGAACTGTCTGGGGTAGCTTCTTGAGTGAATGGTGGCGTGCCAAGTCAATATCCGGGGGCCATAGATTTTATGCCAGGAATTTTAATCGCTCCGCTTTTAAAATTTCCCTCTTATTATTTCTGCATATTTTGGCCTGCACTGCCTTACCACTACTACCGAGTGAACTCAAACACATCAGGAATTGTGGTACGCTTAATCTGGCTTACAGCCATTCCGTGTTTAGTTTATATTTCTATGGTTTTAGTGTGCAAGATCCAGTTATGGTCGCCTGTTATAATGGGTTTGCTCACCTTGCAAATACTCCATAGAGCAAGAAATGCTTTTTCCTTCCTGATAACAGGTATTCAAACGCAAAAACAAATTTTTCCTCCAACAATAACACCTTATTCTTCAGAATTTTAATATACAAAACAATTTTAGTTTTAAATACAAATGTATTCTAAAGAACTAGCACAAAAATTATACATTTGTATATTAAAATTATGCTATGTCGTTTTTTTTATATTAGTGAACAATTTTTTAATGCTTCTACATTTTTGTAGTTAGTTTTCCCAACAACTATTTCTTGGGCATTTTTTTCTACAGAAATTTTTTGAAAATCCATCATGAGACAATTATATCCAGTTATATTGATCACTTTTTCATTAACTGAGTAAAGGCGAAGATCTTTTTTATTCTTTCTCATTGAGCCGCGGCTTTTTTATTTCCCTTTAAACCTTTACCAGGGTAAGAATCAAACAACAACAAACCTGCGTTTTTCAGACATTTTTTTTTGATTCTGCTGTTTCGAATTAGATCGGAAGTATCGCGTGAGCCCTGCGGGCGATAAACGCTTTTATCACATGTTTCCAACGGTAAGATGTGATGTTGTTTTTTTTTATCAGGGGTATGGGGAACGTTCAATAAAAACAGTAACAAACATGTGATCCTCTGGATGTTCTACCAAGCGATAATCTATGCGCAAGTATAAACGGGTTCTTATGGCGTAAGCTTATGCATATTAAGCCGGCGCCAGATATAGCTTCAAACATTTGAACACTTCTTTGAGGACTTTTCAAAGCTTCGAAAACACATTTGAACACATATGGTCGTAACCTGCCAGACATACTTTGCAAAACGTTTTTCTCCATAGTAGGCTGGTAAACGACAAACTTTGAACACTTCTTTGAAGACTTTGCCGATACGTAAGGCAAAGTGCACATCTTTGTTCAAACTTTGAACACATATTCAAAGTCCCGTGCCACACATAGCAATCAAACAAGTGTTCAAATGTTTGAAGCTATATCTGGCGCCGGCTTTACGAATAATCGCTTAAAGGCGGACTGCAGTAACTTGCAAGTTTTACTTTTGCTGTTCTTATCCAGTCGAGATACCTGATGGCTGATTATTTTATTTTTTCATTACCTCTTCTTTGCGGGGTCTTTGCAACTACGATCATACGTATACTATTGTGTGTTGTGATTCTGATTTTGCTTCTGTGAACTCTGTGTTCCTGTTACTTTTCTTTTAGATCCACCCGGTCAACACAGCTTTTTGAATTTAATAAATGCTTTTGTTTGTTCTCGCATAACATTTTCTTTAATACAAATAATATTATTAACTGCTGTTAGTAATTAACATCGTCTCTTTCTATAATGAAACAACAACATGATGCAATATGAACATCACATAGACACAGCCTTTCCCTTTCTCACACACACTATCTTTAATTTTTTTAAAATAAAGCATAAATATTTCCGTAAAATTTCATTCACGTAGAAGTTGTTTTTTTATTTCCACGTCTTGAACCGTCGTTTCCTTTTTTCATTTTAAACCGGCAGATTTTGCTTCTCAAATTGCTGCTGCTGCAGTTTTTTTGTTTTTGTTTTGTTTTTTCTTTCTTTCTCATTTCGCATTTCGATCATGTGCACATTATTTTCGTCGGTCGCACAGGTAAACCTCGCAAGATCTAAAAATAGAATTCCACAAATGCATATATGTGCACAAATAACCCAACTTCATTCAACTGCCGTCTTGGTAAAGTTGGCTAAGGCGTTGGTTTTTCATTTCGCGATTCGCTGGCGCGAGTTCGATTCCCGACCATGTTTGTGATTTTTATAGGCAATGACTAGTACAGAGTGTAAGATTAATATCAATAGCTACCGCCGTACTAGTCAGCAAGTAACGAATTATCTTTCATTCATTCACTCGGTTTCATAAGTTCAGGTTATAACAACAACAAAAAACCATGCAATACTCGCCAAGAACGGACGGAAGTGGCCGCCTGCAAGGTCATTAGCCTGGGTGTCATAACTGGTTCAACTCTCACAAGGGCGGGGGCAGGAGCAAGGAGTGCTAGCCGCAAAGGCCAGAGCCCTGCCGAGTCCCCCGCCCCAGCCCAGCCGAGCCCGCCGAGCCCAAAGCCACCGACCCTGACCGACTCGTCCAAGCGTCTCAAGGTCAACCACCTTGACCTACATCCCACGGCCCTGATTGATTGATGACAGGTGATTGACCTGACCTACTTCCCTGACCCAGTTCCCAAGGTCAATGACCTGCCGTGACCTAGTTCCCACGGTCACCAAAAAGCTCTCACCCAGCCGTTTTCATTCTTTACGGCAACAACAACAACAGCAAAAAATATGTCAAAACAAAATTGTAACAAAACAACAGGCCCTCGCAAATGCCGACTCTAATTTGAGCTGATGATAAGAATGGTGCTTGAAAATAATACGTCATTGGTGTTGCTGGGGCCTTTTGTTTTTGTTTGTACGATAAATTTATGCACAGGGTTTATGCAATTGCAGCATATGCATTATAAATATCTCGGAAGAAGGAAATAATTCTGATTCGGACCATAAAATAGATACAGAGTTGTTAGATCATTATTATTGTTGTTATTATCATGTTTCCAATAAATTCTTATTGCATAACAACAACAACATCAAAGATTCTCAATTTCGTCGGACTAATGATGTAATTATTCTGTGTGGAATGTACTGGATAAATCATATTTTTAAACACATATTAAAATTGAACACTTTAAAGACTTATTAGATCCAATGAACGAATTTTAATTGCGGATTACGTTTCTAAAATATGCAAAGACAATTTTGTTCTGGTGTATGTGGGTGCAAAATTCTAAAGTCTTTCATGCCTCGAAAGTTTATTGCGATAAACAATGGGGAAGTTTGCTCCATATATTGAAATTGATATGCAGCGAATTTAGTGTGGGCCAGTTTCATAAAATAAACATAGACAAATTCTGATCAGGTGCAAGTCTTTTGAAACCGGCAAGGCCGTTCCTTATCAAATATATTAAACATAGGTGGCGTAATTTCATCATCTGTCGTTATTCTGATTTTTTTGTTTAGTTAACTGATATTGCACAACTACGTATGAGGAGTATGAATCAACTTTTATAATATTTATATATTTGTCGGTTTTCCCTAAAATCATGTCTGTGGGTGCATGTGTCATTTGCAATTGTTTAATAATTGGTTAGGCCTTCTATGAGTAAACCCTCCGGATGCACCTGCACATATGAAACAAAGTTGGAGGGTTGGAAATTTGATTCACCAGCAGTTTGATTGTTAAAAGGAGAGTGGAAGCTAGATTCCCCTCAGTTCTTTGAGTTTAAAGTTAAAATGGCTCTTGCGAAGGAATTAATTAACAGTGCTAAATCTGCTTTTAATGCTGCACAGAATAGCCGTGATGTAATTGAGCAGAGTATTATCACAGACTTACTATCTGTAATACAGATGTTCCGCTTCATACAAAATTTTGGCACCAGCAAATTGCTGGGTAGGATTTATTTCGATTCCTAAGGCGAAGCTTTAGAATACACATTCCACAAAGCTCTCCGCACATTTCCCCAAGTTCTCTGTTGATAGACAAAGGAAGAGAGGAACGGCATGGTGGCTACGGAGCTTCATTCCACATGGACGAAATGTATTTTTTCGCCTGCTCCACCCCTCACTCACTTTGCCTTACCAGCCAGGCAGCAGACAACACAATTTTTTTTGAATAGCCAAGTGCTCACGCGCAGGATGGATTTTTTTGTTAATTACCATTGTGGCAGGTCATGATTTTGTTTTTCTGTTGTTTTCAGGCATTCAATGATATTTCTCCGATGAAATGGAATATTCTTTCATTCCTCTACATTTCGGATTTCCCGGCCTAAGATTTCAGGTGCGTGGGACATAATCTATTTGAATTGTATTTGATTAGCCAAGGCCTCAGGCGCAGGGCACCGCCGGATGGGTTTTTTAATTTCCAATTTTTTATATGGTTATTTGAAATGGTGAATTGTCGCAGGTCATGATTTTACTTGAGTTTTTAAATTTAACCAACTCTAACTTAATTCTATATTAATTATGCACCTAGCAGGAGTGTTACGGCCGTTGCCGTATGAACAAGTGAAAACGCACCAACAACTGTGTAAACGCGGCATACTGCTGGTAAAACCCACCACGGAGGACGGGTGGAATATGGTCTGGCAGCTCAAAATGTTGTTTTTATGTAAGAGGAAAGAATAAAGCAGAGGAGAAAAAAGGGCACTTGCGCTTGAGAATTAAACGTAAACGGTTGTGTTTTTCTTTTTGGTTTTTTTGGCAAGTTTTCGAATTTGTTGTGTGTGCCGGGATCGATTCGTCGGCAATTGATTTAGGCGCATACATTTTGGTGCCGAAACCCGGGAGTTATTGTAACTCGGGGAAACAATAGTTATTCAGTCTAATTAAATTAAAAGGTAAATTGATTTTCTGGGCCGCCACAAAGAACATTTTTGGGGATTGTGTTGTGGGCGGCCATTTGCAAAGCATATTTGTGCAAGGTTGTAGAAATTCGGGACATTAGACGGAGATTGGAAATTTATTTAGATCTCGGAGAAAAAACTGTAAGTACCCGCATAAAATTTACCTAAATTATATTAGTGAAAATAAAAACTGTGTTTGTGAGTGAGTGCGAGAGAGACGGATAATTAGCAGCGGGTCGGGTCCTGCTTGCATGCATGATCAGCGTGTCATGCACAGTGCCGACATGGCGGAACAGAGTTTTGCTGTGTAAGTGACTTAAAAGGCGCTTCATGTGCTGGGGACTGTTACGAGATTTTTTTTGTTACTTGAGTTTTGCGTGGAAGTCCTTATTAGAATCGAGCGAATTCGTGGAAATGTTAAATTTGTAAATATTATGGAATTCGGAACATAGCACGCAATATCGTAATTAATTTTTAGGTTTGTTTTATTGTTCTTTATTGTTGAATTTTCGTGTGTCGAGGCGTAAAAGAAAAAAAAAATTTAACGCCTTTCTGCAGTTGCTCTGTCTCACTCGCATCCTTTGTGTCTGTTTTTAAGTAGTTGTGATTTTTTATGTATCATTAGGAGGCTTGTGGTGCTAGAAAATGCATTAAATTTTACAAATAAATAATTAAAATGGAGCTATATGTCGTAGGCATGCATGGTTAAAGTGAATGAATTGGAGCCGGCAGGTATAATTCAAAATAAATTAGAAGGTTAGGAAATAAATTTGTGTGATTTAAGCTAAAATCAAAATTAAAATTAAAATTGAATCAGGGTTGATTCTTTGTCACCCTGAATACGTTTGCGTGTCGCTGGTGTGGGAGAGTCATGATCACAATCAATCAAAGTTGATTAATTACAGAGAAATAGCAATATGCACGGTGCAAAGTAGTAGCGAGAGATTTTAAAGGAACAATGATCGCATGAGATTAAAATGATTTTATATACTTAGCTAAATTTCTGGAGCTCCGTCATAGGATATAATCTTATGAGATTAAATTAATTAAATATTTGGTCATCATTGGCATTTGGCATCATGGAATGTCGATATTGTTTAAAATTTTAAAGGCCACTTGAATGATTTCGTTTTCACTCCTCTCTTTGCTGAGTGACGAATAAAGCCAATTTTTTTTTGAATTCTGTTTAATTTGTCAGAATGTTCTACTGTTGCAACGCCTCTTGTAAATTTATTTAATTTATATATAATTTCAATTCAAATTGATTAGTTTAAAAGATAAAGATAATTAAAGTTTGGATTAGAGAAAGGCTAGGAATGAAAACGTTTGGCGATCATGACGACTTGCCTAACACCAAGGTATAGGAATTAGTCGTTCAGGCTGACGAGCTTGGCGGCTGTCACTCAATTTTCATAATTGGTGACCAATTAATACGAACCATCAGAGGTTCGTGGATGGTGTGTAGCCGGTTGGATCACCATCGCTTAGCTGAGAACGAGTGGCAGGGTCCGGAGGAGCTGTCATTGGCTCAGTGAGCAAGCGGTGATGGGGTGTAGCCATTAGGAACGCCATCACGCAAATTGTGCCATTCTATTAACCCAATGGTACGTCAAATGTGTTAGAGCAATGGTTGTATGATTCAGTTTGAATTGGTGATGGGGTGTAGCCGTTAGGAACGCCATCACGC
Source organism: Thereva nobilitata (assembly GCA_963855945.1). Lineage (NCBI taxonomy): Eukaryota > Metazoa > Arthropoda > Insecta > Diptera > Therevidae > Thereva > Thereva nobilitata. The sequence continues at coordinate 52,774,171 of OY979697.1, read as the reverse complement.
ACATTGAGAATAAATGATCAGTTCCAAAAGGTTTTCTCATTGGCTCAACTGTGTAGAGACAACATCGTATAAAAACCAAAAGTGCTAGCAATATATATATATATTTGGATTTTATTTATGAAAGGTTGAATAAATGGATGGAATGGCATGAAATTAATTAATTTTTGTTTTAAGGTTGCACTAATGGTAAGCAAGTGCAAATAGATTGTATGGATCGGGGATGGCCACGACGACGTGCATGATAAAATTAATTATGTGCAAGTTTGCATTGAGCAATGTCGTAATTCTAGTGCTTTGTTGTATTACAGGGAGATGCCACGCTGTCCGTACAACGCAACGTTTTTGGCTGGTTACATTCACAGCAAGGTTGAGCAGCTGCGGAAGATTGTTTATCGCTTGGAAGGTCGACACGCGTATTCAGCAGGGGAATTGGAGCACATTCATACCGATATCTCAGAGATAGAGATTGAGGTCCAGGCGCAAGCAAAATTGGTCACAGACGATCGGATCAAGCCGAAATTGCTTGAATTTAAGGAGCTACTCACACGGGCAGAGCGACGTCGTATGGAGCGCGTGGGGGAACTCAACGTGACGCAGCAGATTGGGTCAAATTTTCCGCAGCAACAAAAGGTCGACTTGGATACACTATCGATTTATGCATCCGATAATGAGGAGGAGATGCCGTTGGAATTGCTATCAATTGTAAAGGCAGTACCAGCATTCAAGCCGATTAAAATGCAACAATCACTCGCTGACGGGTTGAAGGGTACAACATCGTGTGGACACGTGTTACGCGATTTGAATCAGAATCAATCAACAGTTGTACGCCATAAACGCCGGAATCGGTATGAGCAAGGTTGTAGTACAGATACGCATGAGGATCATCATCATCGGAACGAGTTCAGTCGTAGTGGCAACAATAATAAAGGAAGTGAGCGCAGTGGCCAGCCTGAGCACAGCCGTAACCCATCATCGGATCGAGAGAGGGGGCCATCGTCACGAGCATCATTCGCATCATACGTGTCATCTCGACAAGCAACTTTCAAGGCACCGGTGACTGGGCTAACTTTTCCACCATTTCGTCGATCGTCGCCGTTTTACATATCTAGCAAGGATCCAAGCATTATTGGAATATCGGAAATTTTCGTTCATCCACCTCAGATTGCGCACATTTGTCCAATTTGCCCGGGTGGTACTCACAAAATGTATCGATGTCCGAAAATGTTGCGTGCGGGATTGCAAGAAAAATGGTATAAGGCATTGTGCGCTGGTGTGTGTCTAAATTGCATGATTCGAGGACATTCGTCATTCACTTGCAAGTCGGTTGGTGCATGTGCGAGGTGTGATACACGACACAACAGCATACTATGTCCAAAGAATCCCAAAAACTATTAAGCAATGTTGCAGGGTTTGAGCACCGTTATAATGAATTTTGAGGAACGCTGTAACCGAGCCATTGACCTACGATCCATACTTTAGGTTTAAAATTAATTAAGATTTTTTTTCTGTATTTTTGAATAAAAGAGGGGACACACATGAATTGAACTAATGACTAATTCATTTTAATATAAAAAATAAATAAATTTTCAATTTTATTTACAGCAATAATGTCGTGATCGTTTACTTATCCGTGTTTTAACAATAAACCGAATTATTTGGTGCGTTTATTTTATTTTTTTTAATTCTTTGCTTAGGTGAGAATGGCAGATGATATCGCTATGTCAGAAGAGCTCGATCAAGAGCAAATTCAACGTGATGAAAAAAGGGAAACATTGTATTCACGACGAGAGATGCATATCGAGGCGTTGAATCGATTATGCGAGGAAATTCACGATGACGAACGATTTTCGCGACTCACCGTACACCAATTGAGCGTTCGTCAAGAGCGAGTCGAGAAGCATTTTTTGGATTTTGAAAAGGCACATGCGCTATATCACCAATCAAGCATTCTTGTTACTCATCAAACTTACGTGGAGATGGAAACAAAATTCATGGACGTGATCTCAATCATCCGAGGGCGATTATGTGAGCTACAGAGCTCTGAGCAAAGTAGTAACAGCCGAACTATGTTCAACGATCGTGAAATCGGTGGGAATTCATCTATGTGTCATCAATTGCCATCGGTGATTCGAGTTGAAACCGCTCGAGCTCCACAAATTGGCAAATTCAACGGCAATCCCTCCGATTGGCCAGCGTTTCGAGACTTGTTTTTGGCGGAAGTACATAACAAGGAAATGGATCCAGTCACGAAACTCTTATATTTGCAGAGAGCATGCGTTGACCAGGCAGCTGACACATTGGGTCCATGGCAGCCAACAAGTGATAATTATCAAGCGGCATGGGAAGTGATGATGACGGCATATAACGATGAATATCACGTTATACATGGTATCCTTGGAAAAATGTTCGCCGTGCCGAAGCAAGAGAAGGAAAGCCACGGTTCGCTGCGTACAATTTTGGACGCAATCAACGGTGGCACTCGGCAATTGGAAGCTGTCAATTCCGATCCACAGGTGCTACGTGATCAGATGTGGATTCATTTGGGAAAGCAACGATTGCCGAAACAAACGCTTGATTCCTGGGAGCAATTTCGTAATCAAAACAACATCAATCAACTGCCGACGTTGGACGAGTTCAAGTCATTCCTGGATTCGAAAGCGAAAGGTCGGCGAGAATTTGAATACGACGAAAATTGGTTAAACCAAAGCTCATCAGGCGGCAAGATGAGGTCGGAAACCAACAACCATCGGCAAAGACCATATGACCGACATCGATTTAACAAACCAAGAGATCAGTCGTACTCATCGAGCAGCGGTATATCAACAAATGGGAGTCGCTCAAATCGATGTATCGTATCTAATTGTAAACAATCGCATCCGGTGTGGAGATGTGACGAATTCGACAAATTACCACTTGATGAGCGTCGGCAGCTGATACGTCTAAATCGACTGTGTCAATGTTGCCTGGCAACCGGTCACATGTCATGGGATTGTAAACGTAGCGGGTGCATGAAATGCCCCAACATGAAATTCAAACATCACGTCAAAGTGTGTCCAAAACTAACAGATGAGCAAAAGCTTACCACGTCGATGGCCCAGGATGTGGGTACAGCAAGGAGATGACAACGACACAGCCGATTGGTAGCCTCGGACAACACCATCCAATCGACGAGCCAAGTTGTAAACACGAGCCAATTTGCAAATACGCAATCAATGAGCAATGTAGTAATAAGTTCAGCGCGCGAATCTCACGTCAGACCGCATCATCCAGTGTTGGCCACTTCTCGGTTTCGAGTAAGAGATAGCGCTGGCGCGTTCAAAGAAATTCGAGTAATTTGTGACTCAGGAGCTCAAGCAAACTTGTTGTCCGAAGCGGTACTAAAAGCTTTAAAAGTGATTATTCAATCAATTAAGGAAAATATAATCGGCATTGATGAGGTCGCTGTGAATACAAAAGGCCAAGTTGTACTCGAGTTATGGCATCGACATCAAGAACACATGATTGGCGTGTGCAAATTTGTAATATTGAATGAATTCCATTTGAATCAACCACAACGAACGTTTTCGCATGCAATGTTTCCAAGTATTGCGAACAATGAATTGGCTGATCCCAGTTACAATGTACCAGGCCGGATCGATGGAATAATCGGGGTCGACATTTTGTCAAGGCAATTGACCGATGGCATACGGCGTAATGCGTTAGGGTTATTGGCACAAGCAACAGCATTCGGTTGGATCATATTCGGTGGTGCCACAGATAATGTCGATTCATTACGCACTATAAACGTGATAACAGTCGGTGAGCTGTATACGCAGATCAGGAAGTTGTGGGAGATCGACGAATGCGACGAGCGGCCAGTCATGTCAACTGAAGACCAAGCATGTGAAAAGTTGTATCAGAGCACAGTTGTACGAAACGAAAATCGATATACAGTGTCATTGTTGCTGAGACCGAACATAGAACTCGGAGAATCAAGATCAATGGCTAGACGTCGGCTATATTGTTTGGAGAATCGATTCAACAAGAATTCAGAGTTAAAGGCTGCATACGTTCAATTCATGAAAGAATACGAAAATCTTGGTCATATGAAGAAAGCCGAGCCACTACCGTTAAATGCTTTGCATTATTATATACCCCATCACGCAGTGGCAATTGATCGAAAATTTCGGGTTGTATTCGATGCCTCAGCCAAGACAACTAATGGGAAATCGCTAAATGAAATGCAATACGTGGGCCCCAGACTGCAAAAGGACTTAACGGACATTGTCATGAATTTTCGCACAGGCCAATATGCTATAACCGCAGATATTTGCAAAATGTTTAGGCAAATTCAGGTGAAGCCAGAGTTTTGGGATTTGCAACGCATACTGTGGAGAAAATCACGAAACGAAGCGATACAAGAATATTGGCTAACAGTTGTTACCTATGGCATGGCATCATCACCGTACAACGCGGTAAAAACGCTGCATCAATGCGCATCGGATTATGCCGAGGAGTTTCCGCGGGCAGCGGCAATTGCCAAAACATGTTTTTATATGGACGATGCGCTAATATCAGTCGATTCAAAGACGGCAGCAGTAGCGGTAAAACAAGAATTGATCGAGTTGCTTCGAAAAGGTGGGTTTGAATTGGCAAAATGGCGGTCCAATTGTGATGAAATCACGTACGAAGCGGCTGATGCCAAGGAAGTGAATGAGCAAGATAGTACAAGTGTATTGGGCATCGTGTGGAAATTCAAAGATGATGAATTTCAGTTCAAGGTACAGGACCGCATTCAACCAGATGTCATTACAAAACGTATCATAACTAGTGAAGCTGCGAGAATCTACGATCCACAGGGTTATGTTACTCCGATAACTATACGAGCAAAGTTGTATATCCAAGATTTGTGGCGTGTAAGAAGCGGTTGGGATGACCCACTGCCACTGGAAGTGCAGTCAGAATGGAAGCAATTTAACGAAGAAATCAAATTAATTGGCCGTATTCGAATTCCACGATGGCTAGGTACGTCAGCGACCAGCGCAATTCAAATTCACATATACTGTGATGCGTCAGAAAAGGCGTATGGGGCTGCTGCATATGTTCGTGTTCGTACAGGCAGCAATTGGAGCTCGACGTTGTTATGTTCAAAGAGTCGAGTAGCGCCAATTAAGGTTGTAACCATTCCACGATTGGAGCTCTGTGCCGTCGAACTGGGCTGTAAATTGCTGCCAAAAATCATAGATATTCCAATGTTTAGAAGCGCGGCATTGTTTCTATGGACCGATTCGGAAATCGTACTGCATTGGATTCGAAAGCCAGTTCATGAGTTGAAAACATTCGTGGCAAATCGAGTAACTCGAATTTTACAATCATTTTCAATTGAGCAAAGTCGTCATGTTCGATCAGAAGATAATCCGGCTGATTTGTTATCACGAGGGGTCACAAGCGAAGCATTACTTGACAATGAACTATGGTGGAATGGCCCGAAAGCGCTTCAAGCCAACAATGAGGATTGGCCACAATGGAGTGTTAATGTGCCAGAGCCCGGGTTGAATGAATGCATTGGTGATGAGATGAAGAAAGCAATTACGAAATTCGACCACGTGCTGTTAACAGTGATGGATCATCGCAACAAGCAAATAAGTTTGATCGAGGAATGCTCCTCCCACCGAAAGGCATGTCGTATCACAGCATATGTGTTCCGGTTCTGTGCTAAGTTGTATGAGCAATGTTGTAAATCAAAGAAACCAAATAGCTGCTGGTTGAAGCTATATTCAAATTCAACCTGGAAGTCAGATGCTGTGTCAACGATGATAATATCGGAAAGGTCGTATAACATCGCACGAGTGTCAATTGTCGAAGGTAACAATGCTTTGAATTACTGGATTGCTGAAGCTCAGAAAGAGTCATTTAGCAATGAAATAAAGCTCGTGGCAAAGAACAAATGTGTGCCGAGAAGTAGTTTGTTGTGGACACTCACACCATGTTTGGACGGAGTCGGGTTACTTCGAATCTATGGTCGGTTGAACAACACTGACTTACCTGACGAAATGAAACGACCAATTATTCTACATCGAAAATGTATTTTGGCGCAACGACTTGCGGAAGAATGTCATAAATTTTTGTGTCACGGTGGCGTACAGATGTGCATGCAACATTTGCGTCGCAAATATTGGATCATCGGCATTCGAATTCTGCTGCGAAGTGTCGTTCGCAAGTGTGTTATATGCACCCGTTATCGTAAAGAAGTAAGTAATCAATTCATGGCGGATTTACCAGCAATTAGACTGCAGCCTGCAACGGCGTTTCAACACACTGGAGTGGATTATGCCGGTCCGATTAGCTTGAAGGTAAATCGTAATACCACCACGAAAGGGTATATTGCTGTGTTTGTCTGCATGTTGTACAAAACAATTCACTTAGAGCTAGTTAGTAGTTTGGATGCGTCAGCATTTATTGCGGCACTTACTCGATTTGTGAATTTACGAGCCGGTAGTGTACGGCACATGTACAGTGATAATGGTACAAATTTTGTAAAGGCCGATCGAGAGCTTCAAAAGGCTGTACAGATCTGGCAGGCACATGAAGTGATGAATTACTTAGAAAGTCAAGAAATTCAATGGCATTTCAACGTTCCATCAGCGCCACATACCGGAGGTCTATGGGAAGCATCAGTTAAGTCAACAAAGCATCATCTCAGGCGGATGGGCGGTGCACATTTATTCACGTTCGAAGAGTTTGCCACACTGTTGGCAAAAATTGCGGCATGCTTAAACTCTCGACCGCTGACGCCGATTAGTTCAGATCCGAACGACTTACTGGCACTAACTCCAGGACATTTCGTAATGGGCCAGGCAGTTATCACGCCGTACGAGGGATATCTGGCTGATGGACCGATGAACCGATTAAGCGCTTGGCAGAAAATTCAAAAATTACAACAAGATTTTTGGATTCGATTTTCACGAGAATATATCACCGAGCAGCAAAGTCGCAACAAATGGGCAAGGTCGTATCGTTCATTGCAGGTCGGAGACTTGGTGTTTATCAAAGATGAAGTAACTCCGCCGTGCCAGTGGTTGATGGGCCGTATTGCTCAAGTATTTCCCGGTCCAGATGGCAAGGTCCGATCGTGCGAGGTTAAAACCGAAAAGAGCAAGTTAGTACGACCAGTGACACGTTTGTGTTTGCTGCCCATCGACACGGCAGAAAGAAGTACATCCGAAATTGGTTTTCCTTCAGCATGAAGGTTTTCCCAATTTCCACGAGCAAATGCTGGATGCAGGGCGCTGTAGTACGAGCAATTTAGTAGAGACAAGTAGTACAAACCAAAATAATGTGGAATCTCCGGTTTTTGATTTTTCGATAAATCAACGCGGGCAGGATGTTACGGCCGTTGCCGTATGAACAAGTGAAAACGCACCAACAACTGTGTAAACGCGGCATACTGCTGGTAAAACCCACCACGGAGGACGGGTGGAATATGGTCTGGCAGCTCAAAATGTTGTTTTTATGTAAGAGGAAAGAATAAAGCAGAGGAGAAAAAAGGGCACTTGCGCTTGAGAATTAAACGTAAACGGTTGTGTTTTTCTTTTTGGTTTTTTTGGCAAGTTTTCGAATTTGTTGTGTGTGCCGGGATCGATTCGTCGGCAATTGATTTAGGCGCATACAAGGAGAATGCTAATTATGCTGATTTCTAGATTCCTATAGATTGTGAAAACTTTCATGGCTCAACGTCTAGACCAACGGTAGGCAAACTTCGGCCCGCGACAAGTTCGTATCCGGCTCGCCAGATGTTTAGAATAAATTATAAAAAAGTATTTTTCGATGTTTGTCATCTAGTTTAAATTGAATATTACATCCGTTGTGCTAAGTTACACTATGCACCATTTCTTTTATCATCCCCCCACAAACCGGTTTTATAGACAAGAGGTCGCAGGGAATTTTATTTTATCCTCATTTTGCCTCAGAAAATGTATCAGACTCACCCATCCATCACCGTAACACAATTATTACATCGTTCTCGGGGGTCTGAGGAAACTATGAGTAACTCTGCATCTCATACTCATTCGCGTTTCGTTACACGAAAAAGAGACAGAAAAATGAATATTTAGAGGATTATACCTACATTATACACAAACCTGTTTGAGTTGAGGACCGAGTGTTGGATAGTGTGATTTACCCCATTAACCTTCACTCTGTGCATTGAAAATTTTCCGGCGTCTGTGCATAGGGGTCAATCAGACCCCATATAAATTTTGATATATTTTGTAAGGAAAACAAACAAAATCTTATTTTTATTTTTACTAATTATAATAGCATAGTTATAAATACTGTAAAATGAAATAAGCAAAATATAATTCGCGTTTAATACATAAAAATAACTAACGGAAATTCAGATTTAATACAAATTTCACGTTTTCTTTTCATGTTTGACGTATTTAGTCTTCAGAAAAGGGATCTTTTACGAAACGTTTTTCCATTTGTTTTGAAGTTCTGATGGATATCTTTTTCAATTCGCCTGATTGGACTTCGTCTTTTTCGGTCGTGGATGTATGCCGAGCTTGATGTTGTCCATCCTTGCTCGTGGGGTTGTTGTCGGCGCTGTGATGTTTGCACCGTGTCTCTTCTTTGGTCCATGGAAGTCTAGAAGGAGGTTCTTTCAACTCCCCAAACCGTTTTAGGTCGGCATCAGAGTTTACTTGGGCGAAGAAGTTCGCGAGAGTAGTCCTTATTTCTATTTTCCGAGTGATGGTTCACCTAAATAAGGTGTTTTGAGCTACTAAGGTTCTAACCGCGCCTTTCTTTACGCCATCTGTGATGATTGCGGAGAAAATGTCTGATCTCAAGAGGATACCTGCTTGTCCTGGTTTGTGGAACGTTGCATCCGCCAATTCGAGTCCTCTTAGATGGGCCCGCTCTTTAATCGAGCATTCGATACTTGGTAATGGTTTCGTGATTTTGTTCAACATGAGTGCCTGTGTCTGAATAATCTTTGATTGTTGGTTTCGTGCCTTCGGCAGCAACGTGACCCTATTCGTGATTGCTCCGGCTAGCATTCTATCTAGTCCTGATACAGCAGTTTGTACTGATTCCCTTCTGAGTGGTAGATTCTAGACTACTGCTTCTCGTACAAACGTTGATTGGGATTCAGGATCGATGAGAGCCCTACATATCTATTGTAGTCCTGATGGGTATACCACGATGAATAATGCAGTGCCCAGTAACACTTTTGGGGTTCATCAGGAGATACCAGAGAGAAATTGACTGTGTTTGAGGGTTCAGTGCTTCTTTATTTAAACATGGTGGATTCGAAGTGCCGATCCTGGTGTTGCATTGGTCTGATTCTCTGATAGATTTCTTCTCTACGTTGGACACACGATGGCTCGTTCCCAAACAATTGATGCGAAGCTCCTTTACCTTGACTGCCCTATAACTTCGATCCGTATTCCTTTGTAGATATTTGGCGCATTTCCTCATGAAGTGTAAATTTTTGAATAAACCACATATGTACATTGTTGTTGGATGCGTGGAATATTCTAGTTCTTCATTTTCACACTTTGAATTGCTCTCATAGTGTTCACTCTTGTTTGTTGGCTTGCTGACGGCCTCTAAGATCCTGGATCTGGTCTCCAGAAATTCGTGTAATTCCGACAAGTTGGCATTCTCGTCTTGATTTTGCGCTCTGTGATGGCTCCGATAGTTCATGTGTTTCTGAAGGTAGTTTCTAGACGAGTAAGTGAATCAGGATTGCATCCCAATTCCCTGTAGAATTCTATTCGTTTGTTTTGAGCTCCTTGATACTCTGAAATTTCAAAATTATTAACTAAAAAGCTGATGCTACATACAAAATGCTTTCAAAAAAATATGGGGTCAGCTGGACCCCAGTGCACCGAAATGCGTTTACTTTATTTCAAACCGTCGTGAGCAATTTATAAACAATAGTTTTTGATTCGGATTTTTTGTATTGTGTGTAAAAGATATTAGTTGAGGCAATCCTAGTTGGCGGTTTATTTTAGTTGCCGCAATTTTTTTTAAATCGCATTTTAAATGGACTGGGGTCCATTTGACCCCAATGCACAGAGTGAAGGTTAAAGCATCTTTCACTTCAAATGCAGACAAAAAATTTACTGTTGGGTAGGACACGATTATAAAATGGATTGGTAAGAGGTGCCTTCAAATTAGGCGAGGGGCGATTGAAATGCCAAAATGCCAAAAACCATATTTTACAATCTCACCTCACCTAATTTCAAGTTGCTGCCTCAAAAAAAGTAAGAAATGCCTCTCCAATTCGTATTTAAAATCTCACCTCGTCTCAGCTCAAATTGGATATTTTACTGCAGCAAAAAAAAATAACCAATGTCTCTCGTATTTACAACCTCACCTCACCTTGAAAAGATTTCTTACAAAACAATAAAAGAATTTAGCCGTTCTTTTCGATTTCATTAATTTATTACAAAAATTTCAAATCCAATCGGAAATTTCACATGCATTTCAACACTAACTCAAGATTTCTATCACTAATTACAATTTGATCAATTTAAAGATTTATACCACTATTTGTGAGATTTATACTTTAGAGTTCAATGTTTTTTCATTTATTTAATTTCAAGAAGTTCAATTTCAAACTAAGTCGCGGGTTTCAATAGTAACAATAGAGTTCAAAGAAAGCAAATGTACCAGTAACATACAAATTTCAAATTCTTTAATTTTATATGCACTAATGGATTTCAAGATTTCAAACGAAAAAGGATTCGACTTCTATACCAGAACTACCAAACGAGAATGATTTCACACAATTTTTCACTTCAAGAAAAAACTGTTCGCCACCGGTTTTTCTGCCAACCGTTTTCTTCGTTTTATAATATATTTTCTCGATCTTTTTCTAATATTTTTGGACTTGCTGTCCCTTTCATTATTGATTCAATGCATTTATTGAATCTGATTGAATCAATATTGATTGATTGATTTCAAATCTAAGACGAAATGTCAAATTTGCATGTTGTGTGTTCATAACAAGAGTGTTATTATGGTGATCGCGGTACGTAATTTAAACGTTTTATTGTTAATTTTTCGTGTTAAATGTTTTGTGGTTTGGTTATATGTTCAATGTTAAATGTTGTTCTTGTGTTGTGAAATCATTCTGGTTATGGTGAATCTAATTGGTGTGATTTATTTATGTTACAAATAAAGTGATTCTTATCTGACTTAATTATATTAGTTTTTAGATAACGATCCTTGGCCTTCGCAGGCAATGAACAGGAAAGATGTATTACGTATATGACAGATGGCAAATGCTCAGATAAGTGTTGAATTATGAAATTAATACTTTGTGAAATCTCTTCCTTTCCAGGTGCGTCTTTTGATCAGGTGTGGGGCTTCAACGAGTATACAACATGCTCCCCGCCTTGAAACGACAGGTTTCAATGGCTAAAAGGATTGATGTCATCTTGATTGTAGGGTTTCTATAGAAGATTGGCTCTAGGCTGTGGTTAATCTGTAACAAGTTGCAATTAGTTCAAAACGATTAAGATTTATGCATTTTTTGTTTATTTTAGGGACGAGAATGATTAACATGGAGGCAATGCATGGGAAAGCTTTTCTAATTTATGGACTTATGGACTGATTTATCTGGATAGGAAATAGGTAAGGGACAAATTTTCGTTATGGGCCGTTTAATGACGTTGTGTTGTGTCTTCAGTGTGACAACCCTTATTAAGTCGTCTTTCCCTGGATGAGTGTCGATAATTCTTCCCATTAACCATTGTGAAGGGGGTAATCGATCGTCTTTAATTAGGACTAATTCATCTATTTCCACGTTAGGACGTCCCTTTAGCCACTTAGGGCGCTGCTGCAGGCGGCGTAGATAATCACTACTCCAACGAGCCCAGAATGTGTGAAATAATTTTTGCACATAGCGATATCGATCTAAATGGCTTATGTTAGTTTCCAATATGGTGGGTTCTGGTGGCATGAGTAGTGGTCCTCCGACCAAAAAATGACCTGGTGTCAAAGCTGTTATATCTTGTGGATCTTGTGACATTTCTGTTAGTGGCCTAGAATTCAAACTGGCTTCGATTTGCGTTAGAAGAGTGGTAAATTCTTCGAAAGTGAGCAAGGCATTACTAATTACTCTTTTCAGATGCGTCTTCACCGATTTGACTCCACTTTCCCACAAGCCTCCAAAATGGGGTGACGAGGGTGGAATGAAGTGCCACTTTATGCCTTGGTTTTCTATCGCTTGCGCAATTTCATTTTCTTGTTGTTGAACCATTTCGAATTTGTACCGAGTCAAGATCGAATTTGCCCCGATAAAGTTGGAGCCGCAATCGCTGTAGATATCGGTACATAGTCCTCTTCTGGATACGAATCTTCGAAAGGCGGCTAAGAATCCGGGTGTTGACAAATCGCTTACGACTTCCAGATGAATCGCCTTTATAGCCATGCATACGAACACGGCGATGTAACCTTTGTAGCTTCTCACCCCTTTGCCTTTGGAGCTTTTTAGGTCAAATGGACCGCAATAGTCCACGCCACAATGAACGAACGGGCGTGCCTGCTGCACTCTACATCCTGGTAGATCCGCCATTAGTTGTGTCCTTGTTTGGGCGGTCTGTCGAAAACAGTTAATGCATCGATGGATGAATTTTCGAACTGCGTTTCTAGCATTAATGATCCAATATTTTCTATGGAGAAGTGAAAGCATAAGTTGGGACCCGCCATGCATAGATTTGTGATGCACATCCTTGATGATCAGTTTGGTTAGATGATTCCTTTCAGGAAGAACAATGGGGTGTCGCTCATCGTATGGAATCAACGCGTTTTTGAGTCTACCTCCAACTCTGATCAGTCCATGTTCGTCCAAGAATGGGTTCAGTTTGAGTAAGCTGCTTTTGTTCGGGATTTGGGTTTGCGATTGCAAGGCAGTGACTTCAGAACTGAAATGTTCTCTTTGGGCCATTTGTATCCACAGCATTTGACCTTTTCGGAGTTCTTCGGTGGTCAAATAAGTTTCCCTTTTGGTATGGGAAAGATTCCTCACCTTAGAAAGCCAGCGTTGACAGTAGGCTGTGACTCGTATGAGCCTAGACAGTGACGAGAACCTCTCCAGGAATTCGTTGTTTTCACCCGTTTGCACATGAAGTACTGCTATCTTCTTGCGAAGTCCAATTGCGGTTTCCGCGGCGCGTGATTTAGGCCAGGATTCCTTTGGTTCTTTCAGCCATTGAGGTCCTTGCCACCAAAGCGCATGTTCCTTTAATTGTTCGGGTGTCAGGCCTCTGCTCGCACAATCCGCAGGATTTGACTCTGATGGTACGTGCTTCCATAAATTCTCTCCCAATAATTGCTGGATGTTGGATACTCTGTTGCCAATAAAGGTCTCCCAATTCGATGGATGTTTCTTGAGCCAGGCTAATACAATTTGCGAATCTGTCCACGCATACGTATCATCTATATTTAGCTGAAGATCTTTTTTCACTTGAACCATCAATTTTGCTAACAATGTTGCTCCGCACAATTCTAATTTCGGCAACGAGATTGTTTTTATAGGTGCTACTTTGGTCTTAGCTGATATCAGATGAATGTTGACCTCGCCATTGGTTTGTTGAACTCTCACGTAGACCGCTGCTGCGTATGCCTTCATAGATGCGTCGCAAAATCCATGGAGGTCTATTTTGACTGCTGTAGGTCCTGTTTGAATCCAGCGTGGAATTTGGATGCCTTCCAAGGATAAAAGACTTTCTCGATAACCTATCCAGTGGGCCTCAAGATTTGATGGAATCTCCTCATCCCATTGTATTCCTGCTAGCCATAGTGCCTGTATGAGGATCTTGGCCTGTATTGTTACCGGTGACAGCCATCCAATGGGATCAAACAGTTTGGCGACATCTGACAAAACTGTGCGCTTTGTCCATGTTGGAGGTTTGGTATCCACTTGAAATTTGTACCATAAACAGTCGGAAGAAGGGCTCCAGAATATTCCTAGCGTCTTGATGGCCTCGGACTTGATGGGTACTGTTAGATTTACCTCTCGATGCTCTATTGGAATATGTCGCAAAACGGTTTCACTGGTGGATGCCCATTTTCTCAGCTGTAAGCCGCCGCTTTCTAGTAGACAGTGAACTTGGTGTTGTTTGATTGCAGCTTCTTCAGGACTGTCAGCTCCGGAAATTAAGTCGTCGACATAGAATTCCTTAAGCACCGCTTCCGCTCCGATAGGGTAGTTGGCGTACTCGTCCTTGGCTAATTGATGCATAGTCCGAATCGCCAGATACGGGGCGCTTTTGGTTCCAAATGTTACAGTGCTCAGTCTGTAGTCACGAAAGGGTTGATCTGGCGCCTCTCGCCAAATTATGCGTTGGTAGTCGGTGTCCTCTGGATGCATACGGATTTGACGATACATTTTATGGATATCAGCTGTAAGGGCTACTTTGTATTTTCTCCATCGCATCAAAATAGCAAATAACGATTCTTGGATAGTGGGTCCTTTAAGAAGTATATCGTTCAACGATCTTCCATTACTGGTCTGTCGCGATGCGTCAAAAACTACGCGCACCTTTGTACTCGTGCTGCTTAGCTTCAGTACTGCATGGTGAGGTAAATACGCGCAATTGAAGTAAATGTCATCGTTTTTGTCTCGCTGCATGAAGGTGGTCTCTGTAGTATTGACGGGTTCCATGTGATTAAGATCCAAGTATTCGGTCAAACACTTCTGGTATTCTTCTTTCAGGAAAGGATCTTGAGTAAACCGTTTCTCCAATTGAATCATTCTAACGATGGCCATATTCCTGGATGCTCCTAATTTCACGGGGTGGGTTTCGAAGGGTAGGCGGACTTGATATCTCCCATCATCACTGCGTTTATAAGTCTCGATGAAATGTTGTTCACAACGCTCTTCTTCCTTTGTGAGCTGCTTGCTAACAGGCACTTCCTCCAATTCCCAAAATTGTTTTAAGTCGCAGGCCAAGTTTAAGTTGACGTGAAAAGTTTTCATGTTCGAAGTCTCACAAACGCATGAAGATGTTTGACCTGAAAGAATCCATCCAAATATAGTTTGCTGACCAACTGGAGTCCCAGGCTTTCCTTTGCGTAGTCCATCCTCGATGATGAAGGGATAAACGTCGGCACCTAATAGGATATCGACTGTTCCTGGTCGATCGAATGTGGGATCGGCTAGCGGTAGACCCTTTAAATGTTTCCAATTGTCCTTCTTTATTCGTTGATTAGGCACGATATTTGTGACCTTTGTCACAATAAAGGCCTCCAGGTGAACCCTATTACTTTCCAGGTCTCTTGGAGTTAGTACCAGTCTTGTCCTTGAGCTGATTCTGCCGATAGGAATATTATCCAATCCATAGACATTGAAATCTATCTTGTTTCGAGCTAAGCCCAGAGATTGCACCACACGCTCCGTTACAAATGAGGCTTGTGACCCCTGATCGATGAGAGCTCGACAAACTTCCCTTCGTCCATTTGGTGATGAAATCGTGACTAAGGCTGTAGCTAAGAGAACATGCTCTGTTGTGAACGGCTGATTGACCAAGAATGATTGGGTTGTAAACGGTTCGGCACCACTATTGTTGGAAATGTTGGCTTGTGTCACAAAGGCATGTTTAGGCGATTGGTCCGATTCAACATTTCTGTCTTTATTTTCTTCACTCTGCTCCTTATGCAGCGTTGTATGATGGGCCTTTCTACAGATGAAGCACTTTGATTTGCTTGGGCACTTAGCAGCCAGATGACCTGTTCCTAGACAATTTAGGCAAAGACCTTTGGATCTAATCAGATTTAATTTCGTTTGATGATCATAGCTTAAATATTTTGGGCATTGTCGCAGGACATGACTTTCATGGCAAATCTGGCATGACGGTCCAGTAACGACGTGGAAAGTTTGAGGCCTCCGCCACGATCGGTCCTGTTGGCTTGCGGGTTTCGGTTCTGTTGGTGGAGGTTTCCTTTTAGGTGTGATTGCCTCCAAGGTTCGGAAACGGGCCTCCAAAAATGTCCTGAGTTCATCCCATGACGGGAGTTGTACCTTTGATCCAAGCGATTGTTCCCATAACGCTGATGTCTCATATGGCAGCCGTTGTACAATAATATACACGACGATAGGGTCCCAAGAGGCTGTTTCAGCATCAAGATTTTGAAGAGCAGCGAGACTTTCAGTAGTTTTATCTAGCAGGCCTTTGATAGCATTGGCAGATTCAAGCTTCACTACGGATTGGCCAAATAAAACGTCTAGCTGAGCCTTCACTAAAATTCTTTTGTTTTCATACCGTGATACTAAAGTATTCCAAGCGCGTTCGTAATTCGCGGCGGTAATGGGAGTATTATTTAGAAGATTTTTAGCTTCTCCGGATAGATGTGCTTTTAGATACTGCATTTTATGCACAGGCGACAAATGGTCGTTGTGGTGTACTAACGACACAAACATGTCATAGAATGGGGTCCACGATAGGTAATCTCCAGAAAAAGTTGGGAGCGTTATTTTCGGTAGCTTAATATCATCATTTCGCGAATGGACATGGACAATCCTCATTTTGTTGTCTTCATCTACTTTGACCGTAGTTTCCTTGCTGGGGTGATCACGTTCGAATTCCGTTAAAATTTTCGTATGCGCGTCAATGTAGAATTCTTCAAATTTGGAATATACTTCGTCTAGGAAATAACTTTCAGTTTTCTGTTCGTCGTCGGTAGCATCCAAAACAATCTCTTGATGGCGTTTTTTGAAATCCTTCCAATAATCTCCTAGACCGTCCAAACGAGTTTTGTAATATATTCTTTTCGCGCGCCGATCTTCGCCATCTTTACGGTAATTACGCATGAAATTTTCCGCGTCACTTATAACTAAATGTTGTAATTTAATTAAGTCCTCCATGCTTACGGACTTGATTATAATAATATAAATAAATTATGGAACGAACTCACCCGAGCAATTCCTTTGACCCTGTTGACCTTTGGTAGATATATAGACTCCGAACTTATAGTTGTCCTCAAATTTCTGACACAAATTTGCCACCTTCAAATTCTTTATTTGTCACGAATTTATCAGTCACAATCTCAGTCACGTTAATTATATATGCAATAAATGTATTAACTACACGTGGTAACGTACACCGTTAATTAACATTCGCTTAATATCTAGTTTTCACTGTAACTCGCAACGGATTTCAAGGTGACCTTAGGCACACATGCTCAAACACTATTTTTTCAAACTAAATTTTTCGCGATTTCTATTAATTATGCCGCAATATCCGGCTCGAAGGACCATGAAAAGATTTCTTACAAAACAATAAAAGAATTTAGCCGTTCTTTTCGATTTCATTAATTTATTACAAAAATTTCAAATCCAATCGGAAATTTCACATGCATTTCAACACTAACTCAAGATTTCTATCACTAATTACAATTTGATCAATTTAAAGATTTATACCACTATTTGTGAGATTTATACTTTAGAGTTCAATGTTTTTTCATTTATTTAATTTCAAGAAGTTCAATTTCAAACTAAGTCGCGGGTTTCAATAGTAACAATAGAGTTCAAAGAAAGCAAATGTACCAGTAACATACAAATTTCAAATTCTTTAATTTTATATGCACTAATGGATTTCAAGATTTCAAACGAAAAAGGATTCGACTTCTATACCAGAACTACCAAACGAGAATGATTTCACACAATTTTTCACTTCAAGAAAAAACTGTTCGCCACCGGTTTTTCTGCCAACCGTTTTCTTCGTTTTATAATATATTTTCTCGATCTTTTTCTAATATTTTTGGACTTGCTGTCCCTTTCATTATTGATTCAATGCATTTATTGAATCTGATTGAATCAATATTGATTGATTGATTTCAAATCTAAGACGAAATGTCAAATTTGCATGTTGTGTGTTCATAACAAGAGTGTTATTATGGTGATCGCGGTACGTAATTTAAACGTTTTATTGTTAATTTTTCGTGTTAAATGTTTTGTGGTTTGGTTATATGTTCAATGTTAAATGTTGTTCTTGTGTTGTGAAATCATTCTGGTTATGGTGAATCTAATTGGTGTGATTTATTTATGTTACAAATAAAGTGATTCTTATCTGACTTAATTATATTAGTTTTTAGATAACGATCCTTGGCCTTCGCAGGCAATGAACAGGAAAGATGTATTACGTATATGACAGATGGCAAATGCTCAGATAAGTGTTGAATTATGAAATTAATACTTTGTGAAATCTCTTCCTTTCCAGGTGCGTCTTTTGATCAGGTGTGGGGCTTCAACGAGTATACAACACACCTCGCCTCATTTTGAGTTGAATTTTACTGCCCCTAAAGAAGTAAGAAAGAAGAAACTCTTGTCTCTTCACTACATAATTACAAAACAAACTCTTGTCTCTCCACTACGTAATTAGAATCACATCTCGGTACACACTCATATACCAACAGTAGGACAAAAAATTGAGGGCTCAGTAAAATTTACCATCGTGTAAGGGACAAATGTACTGCCTAGTGCAAGTCCGGCTCAATTCTAAAAAAAATATAGGTCACAAGAAGGTGCCAAATGACGAGGTGCGGAAAAAAGGTAATATTTATGCTGGCCCATGTTATAAAAAGGTTGCCCACCCTTGGTCTAGACCACCGGATCTGGATCTGCATGCAATATGAGTGTTGTAACCCGATTACAACAATATAAAATAATTAATTGTGATCCGGTTGCAACTCCCAACATTGATAACGGAAAGTTGTCATTCTATTCCCCAGTATTTTTAAAGTAAC
This sequence comes from Thereva nobilitata, assembly GCA_963855945.1. Classification (NCBI taxonomy): domain Eukaryota; kingdom Metazoa; phylum Arthropoda; class Insecta; order Diptera; family Therevidae; genus Thereva; species Thereva nobilitata. The sequence continues at coordinate 52,755,433 of OY979697.1, read as the reverse complement.
TGGACCCCAATAAATCTCGACATTTGTCATTTCCAAGAAGCCCATTGATGTGCAAAATGCACCTAATATATGCAGCGGAAATAGTCAGTTTATTCCAAACATTTACAATGTAATTGGAACCGCAAAACCTAGCCACAACAAAAGTCATTTCTAAGAAGCCCGTTGATGTGCAAAATGCACCCACTATAGTACGTAACGGAAATCGTCTTTATATTCCAAGCCTTTCAGTGTTCAATGTAATTATAACCCCAAGAAAATTGCGACAACAAAAGTCGTTTCTAAGAAATCCGTTGATGTGGGAGATGCACCTCTATCGCAACGGCAATTGTTCCTTTATTTTTCAAACATTCAAATGTAACAGAAACCGCGAAAACAGATAAGCGATTCTCACCAGAAACCCATTGAAAAGTGCAGTCTTGCATTTTTCTCTAGTTTTCTTGTGAGAATCTAGGGAACGTCCATCCTAAGAAAAATTAAGAACGCCAGTAGTATTTTAACTCATTGAAGCGGTCGGATCGGGTTTTGGAAAAGTAGTGGCAATTAAAAGAAATTCTGTTTTTGGTGTTTAAATAAAAGTAATTTCAGCTTTCTTGCGCATGAATATTAAAAGAAATTCTGTTTTTTGAAGTTTAAATTATAAAACTTGATTTTAAAAGAGTGTTAAATCTTAAAAGAATAAAGTGAAACTGTACTGTTTGTTTAACCTAATTGTAGTAGCAATTAAAATAAATTCTGTTTTTGGTGTTTAAATAAAAGTAGTTTCGGCTTTCTTGAATATAAATATTGATGTTTAAATCTTAAAATTGTTGTTTAACCTACCTCCCAAAATAAGGCGCTACTCTCGAAAGAGCAAGGTAGTGGCCCACAACAAAGTGGTGGCAGCGAAAAACACTATCAAAAACAGTGCAAATTTAAAAAAATAAAAAATAATAAAATAAAACAAGAATACTCAAACCAAAAGCCAATTTCGGAGTATAATTTAGAAGATAGTTAACTACTTCAATAAAAAGAAGCAGACGAAAATAAACAACAACGAGGGACTCCAAATCCAGTTCAATAATAATTAATCAACTTTCATCAACATCCATCATCCTTCAACTTCAGAGGACAACTCTAATTTCATCACCAAATTAATAGGTACTTCAGCATTACATCATTGTACCCAAACGGAAAATAAGTAGGTTCACTGTAAAAAAAATATGTAAATTCACAGTACAAATGTACAGTAAAATTACAAATCGTGATATGAAATACTAATTTACTACACAATTATTGTAATTTTACTATAAATTTTGTAACTTCACAAAATAAAATTGGAAATCTCCACTACTGCATAATAGGCTATTGAAAATGTCTTTGAGTAAGGAACAATTGCGTTCAAGCATTTTTATGGTTTAATATGTTAGCTTGGCACCTAAATATGATAAAACCACAAAGTGCCCCCCTTTTTTAGGGGTGCGTTTTTGAGCGCCGACCCTAAGTACCCCTTTTTCAGGTTTTTCAAAATAGCTCGAAAACAAAGCGAAATTCGAGATTTTTACTAAAATACTTTTTTGTAGAAAATTAAATTTCCCATCGAAATGCGTCTTTTAAATTGTTTTTTACCATTTGTAATTCAAAGAATAATCGAAAAACAAAACTAATTTTTTTCGAAAAATCACGTTTTTTTCTCTTTTTTATTAATTTGGTTATAAATTTTTTTACGGCATCCTGGGTATACATAAATGTTCACAGAAAAGAAAGGTTTTGAAAAATTGAAGAAATTGCATTTTTAAAATCTCCGTACGACCAACAGTGACCGAAAAATCGCCCTTCAAAGTTGACCATTTTGAGCCATTTTTTAAATTATTTGCTCTTAAACAAATGTACAGTAAAATTACAAATCGTGATATGAAATACTAATTTACTACACAATTATTGTAATTTTACTATAAATTTTGTAACTTCACAAAATGAAATTGGAAATCTCCACTACTGCATAATAGGCTATTGAAAATGTCTTTGAGTAAGGAACAATTGCGTTCAAGCATTTTTATGGTTTAATATGTTAGCTTGGCACCTAAATATGATAAAACCACAAAGTGCCCCCCTTTTTTAGGGGTGCGTTTTTGAGCGCCGACCCTAAGTACCCCTTTTTCAGGTTTTTCAAAATAGCTCGAAAACAAAGCGAAATTCGAGATTTTTACTAAAATACTTTTTTGTAGAAAATTAAATTTCCCATCGAAATGCGTCTTTTAAATTGTTTTTTACCATTTGTAATTCAAAGAATAATCGAAAAACAAAACTAATTTTTTTCGAAAAATCACGTTTTTTTCTTTTTTTTATTAATTTGGTTATAAATTTTTTTACGGCATCTTGGGTATACATAAATGTTCACAGAAAAGAAAGGTTTTGAAAAATTGAAGAAATTGCATTTTTTAAAATCTCCGTACGACCAACAGTGACCGAGAAATCGCCATTCAAAATTGACCATTTTGAGCCATTATTTAAATTATTTGCTCTTAAACATTTTTTCTTTGTTGAAGCCAGTGTTGTCTATCTCTATATTCCAAATATACACAACATTAAGCAAAAAATATAATGAATTTATATAAGGGTAGGCTAAGAAATTTGTGGTATAAAAAACTAATTCTGTTTTTTGCAATTATTGTCTCGTTTTTGATGAAATCGGTTAAAATAATTTTTATAACGTGTTAAAATCGAAAATCCCCAGAATTAAATAGTGTGAGTCCTACGGCATTAACATTCTTATTCACCCAAAACAGATCACATTTTCGTACTGTGTTAGTGTTGTTTAGTTAAGCTCTAGGAGATAAAAATGGAAACGTGCTTTTTTTGTTCAAAAAATATAAATAGTGAAACAAACAGATTGTTACAAAAAAAAAGTATTCAAACTGTAGCTGCCACCAGTATTGAAAGGGATGATGGAAAACATCAGTTTTTAAGTAATGAAAACAGTCTACAAGTGCATGTTAGCTGTTACAAATCCTATATTCGACAGAAGAATATTGCGTCAGCTAAGAAAAGGAAAGAAAGCGACAACAATCCTCCATCCCCTGTACCAAGCAGAGGACATCAATATTTTAACTTCGAAGGACTTTGTGTAATTTGCGGCATGGAAGCAGGAGAAGTATACTCAACGCGACAACGTAAAAAAGGACGCTTATCTCTCGGTAAGGTTTATATTATTTAAATGGGCACATATTCATTGTTTCGGATACTGACCGTGTGTATAAAATGTAAATGATTATATATGTATACATAAACATATTGTAGGCGATGTTCACGTTATTAAAAGTTCTTCGATGCAAAATACTTTGATTGAACTGGCTAACGATAAGGCAGAGTTTGAAGATCTACTGAACAGAATCGGAAATGTCAGAAATATAGAGTCCCTGTCGGCCAAGTATCATCATTATTGTTTTCGAAAATTACAACTTCCTGGTGGAAAAAGAGGAATGTCCGAAAGTGAAGAGACCTCGTCAGTGATGCAGCATATATCTAAATTCTTAACTGATCACCGCGATGAGTGTCAATTTTCTTTCGATGAACTTTTAGCCAATTATAAGGAAAGTAGACCAACACTAAAATGGATTTTGCAAAAATTGAAAGAAAAATATCAAAACGAAATTATTATTACCAGTTTAAAAGGCCGATCGCCAACCATATCGTTCCGAGACTCGGGTTATGAAATATTGTATAAAGCTTGGTACGAAAAGCAGGAAGAAACAGCGGAAGATGAACGGTTGAGAATTATTAAAAAAGCGGGTGAAATCATTGTTGAAGATATTCGCTCTGCAGTTTACACATTAGATGAATACCCGTCCCCAATGAATTTTCTTGATAATGCTAATGATGATATCCCTGAATCCTTGAAAGTTCTGCTGGAAACTATAATTTTAAAAAATAAAAAAGGAGTGTTAGACAAGTGGAGGGTAAAAATTTCTGCAATTTCACATGCTATTATATCTGCTGTTAGACCTCGATCTTACATATCATCAATTCTTACTGGCATAAGCACTTTTATACTAAATACATTTGGTTCCAGTAGTCTACTAGATATGTTGTCATCTTTGGGATTTTCAGCTACTTATTATGACGCTAGATTATTTGAAATTTCTAGTGTTCTACACCCGACTGAAATAAATCCAGTTCGAGGTTTTACCCAATTAGTTTTCGACAATGTCGACCACCAGACATGTACATTAACTGGAAGTAATACACTTCATGCGATGGCTGGAATCCAATGTTTGACGCCAAAATATGAAAATTTATTCATATCTTCAATTCCAAAAGTGGAAAAAATTCCGTCTGCTGTAGAAGTGGGAAAATTTGGTCGCATTGAACTAAAAGCATTTCATAAAGTAAAACCAGGGTTAGCTTCAATTAAAGTAGAAAACTTACAAGATCTTAATGCTATATCAAACAATATTGAAGTTAATTGTTTTGAATCCATGTGGTTCTACAAGAAATGGATGTTTCATGAAAAAGTAACTGGTATTCTTTTTCGAATATTAAAGATTATTTAAATGATTTTTATAAATTTTTTTAGGCTGGAACGGATTTTTCGAGTCATTAACGAAATGCAAGAATTTTGAAGTATCACAAATTGTATATCTACCAATAATAGATTCACCACCGAGTAAATATGATACAATTTACACGTCTTTACTAATTGCAGTTGAAAGAACAGCAGCAGCCGGTCAAGAGTTCTGCATAGTTGTATATAAAAGCGAGAGATATTGTTGCTTCATGCAGCGACTGTTCACCAGTAAAAAATGTTATCGTAAGGCTAGGTGGTTTTCATTTGGCCATGTCATACCAGGGTTGTATAGGTTACATAATGTCTGGCAGTGGTCTTGACGACATTTGTAGTTTAATATATGCTCCAGGGTCAGTTGAAAAAATGTTATGCGGAAGGTAAAATTTTCGGATGTGGAGAAGCTGCTATTGGATGATTATTGTTTAGAGGAGAATATCAGACAAGAAAAGTGCACAGATGTGCAAGTAGATTTTCTCCAACAAAAAATAAATGACAAATTGAATGATTTTAAGAAAAATGGCCCAACAGCAAAATTGTTCGTTCAATATTTTGCTATGGTCACTCTACTGCTTCAATTTATCCATGCCGAAAGATCTGGGAATTGGAAGTTACACTTAGATACTATTCAAAAAATGTTACCATTTTTTATAACGAGTGGGCATTTCTCCTATGCAAAATGCGCCTATCTGTATTTGCAGGATATGCACAAAGTGTACACTAAGTTAAGTCCTGAAAATTATCATAAATACACCGACGAAGGTTTTTTTACCATAAGACGGTCAAAAAAATTCTACTGCGGAGTTTGGACAGATATGTGCATTGAGCAGACGTACATGAAAAATATTCATACTAAAGAAGGCTTAACTCATGGTCGAGGAGTAACACCTGCAACTACTGCTAGATGGATTACAAGTATTCCTCTGCAAATACTCATAGCCGAACAACTAGAAAACTTTTGTAAGATTACTTTGGATGGAACATCTCATCAACACAAAGACGCTGGAACATCGCGCATACACAAAGACGAAGAAGACGTACAAATTTTGGTACAATGGTTCGAATACCACGCTCCATTTACACAAAGAAATGATTTGGTTTGTATGAGCAGTGGTTTAATAGCAACTGCAGATGTAGATTGTCACGAAGCTCAAAGTAAAGGTATACCATTGATATCTGAAGTAATGACAGGTAATTTTGATAATATAAAATTTAAAAAAACCATGAAAGTTTTGCCTCTGAAAAGTTCATTCTCAAAAATAAAAGTAAGCGAAGAAAATGTAGTTATTGTCGATTCGGAAACTCTGTTTAGAAGAATGCTATTATTGAAACCAGGTGAAGCTGACTTTGAAAATTACTGTAATTACGAATTAGCTCCTTATCCGGCATCAATGTTCCACAATTACAAAATGAGAAAGAACAAAAAATCCGATTTATACGATATCTTCACCCCGGTTGATTTAAATATTGATAATGTGGTTTACGTAATTGATGGTGGTTACTTAGTTCATAAGATACCTTGGAATACGAACGAGACATTTTATGATATTAGTATTAAATACACCAATTATTTAAAGTCTTCTTATGACAAATGTACCGTGGTTTTCGATGGATACTCCAATCGAGTTGATAATGTTGGTACTAAAAGTGCAGAAAGACTACGTCGGGCAAAACAATTTTGTCCTGGAATGCAAGTCAAAGATGAATTAAAACCTCTATCAAAGCCAGACATATTTTTTGCAAATGAAAATAATAAAAAGGAATTTATTGCTTATCTTATGAAAAAATTACAAACAGCAAATATTGATTCCAAGCAGGCAGACGAAGATGCAGACGTGCTAATTATTAACACAGCTAAAGAGAAGGCAAAACAATCAGTCAATGTAGTTGTAGTTGGTCAAGACGTGGATCTTCTAATTTTACTTTCATTATTGCCTGAAAAATACAATAATGTATATTTATTGAAACCAAGTATTGGTAAAGTAGATGCAAAATTGTACAGCCGAAACAGCTTTCAATATCAACAATATCAGAGTTTCATTGGCTTTATACATGCATTTAGTGGTTGCGATACCACATCATCGTTTTTTAAAGTTGGAAAAAAAAAATTCGTGACTTTTTTTATAAAAAGTTTTGCAAAGTTAGAAACGCCTGCCAAGGTTTTTTTAACAGACAATGCTAAACAGGAAGAAATAGGGTTGGCAAGTGAATCCATTGTAGCTTTATTATATGACCCTAAATCAAACGATACGTGCTTAGTTAAATGTCGCTTACGATCGTTTAAACGATTATCTAAGGATGTAACGTTTACGCTATCGCAGTTACCCCCAACAGCTGATACTGTAAGATTACATGGACAGCGAACATATTTTCAAATCCAACAATGGAAGGGAAATATATTGAATGCTCTCCAATGGGGTTGGAAGATGACCCAAAATGGATTGATGCCAATTGTAATGACTATGTCGCCTGCACCGCAATCTCTACTACGAAAAATTTCATGTGGATGTTTAAAAGGCTGTCATACTAATTGTAGTTGCAGAAAGTTTGGCATTAAATGCTCCATATTTTGCAAGGAATGTGCAGGCACTGATTACGAAAATACAAATGTCCCTGAAATGTCCCAAGAAGATGTCGATAAGGATATTGATACTGAAGTTGATATTTCCATCGAAAGAATGAATATTGAAGAATAAACTTCTTTACGTATCTATGTATGTAGGTCGCCAGCCAACAGGTACACAGGGGGACCAACGCGCTGCTTTGTGCTCCGTGCTGTAACTGTGCTACACTGCTGGAAGCGCGACTACACCCTCCTCGTGGGGCGACTGGAAACAGACTCCTGGCATGGTCATGTCTCTACCAGGAGTGCTGGCTGATGGTAGTCGGGCGGAGAGAAGAACACTCTTGAAAAAATCACCCCAATCTAAGGTGAAACAGGATATGCCGAGAGACGCATGGCCAAGGGGGTGCTTGGTCTCTAATATCCGAACTCTGGATACCTGGCGTCCTCCAGTTTTAATTAGCCTTCCCGCAGTATACGGACTCGCTGTGGGTGACTTACTTTCCCGTACACTCGTGGGTCCATACAAGGAACTTAATAAAAAAAATAATGAGCTTAATGCAGCTCTGACAGCATCAACCTCGTCAACTGCGACGATGGCCACATCTCAAGTGTCCATAGGGACGCAAGAGATAGCAATTGCCTCAACGCGCGGAGCCATTGGGCACGCAAGTTGTGAACCAATTGCTTCAACGAACGGAGCCACTGGGCACGTAAGTTGGAAACCAACTTCTTCGACCAGCGGAGCCGCACACGCTGGTTCTGCACACGGTAAAGACGAGTCTCTAGACTCAGAATCCGTCTGCAGCGCAGACTCGGACAGTGTGTGTTCGGTTACTTCCGGAGCCACAACCATTGCCCGAGGCTTTGAAAAGATGGAGCTTGACAAACCTGGGTTTGTTAAGCTCTCCAACCGCCAGAAAAAATGCTTCAAAGAAGCACTGGCAAAAGGCCTATCCAGGGATATGGCCCTGGAAAAAGCTTTAGCAAAGCCCTCCAAAAAAACTGAGCTGAAGAGAGTTCGCTCAGAGGAGGAAACTCCGGAACGTCCTGAACAGAAGAGGACCAAGACGGCCAAGGGGCCCACTTGCCCCACCTTTAGCCAGGTGGTAAGCAGTGTTAAACTTGGCCTCATCTCGACTGACATGGTTAACTACCCCCTGACACCTGAGCAAATGGCACAGCTGCAGGAGGCGATCATCGACGTCGTTATCGAAAAAGCAGGCGGCGAAGTCAAGCCGTCTTTCGAAGGGAGCTTCCAAAGAAGAGGCTGGCTGCTGTTAGTCTGCTCAAACCCTGACACAGCAGAATGGGTGAGGAGTAACGTCTCCTTCATTAAGAGCAAGAGTGCTCTTGATATCACTCTGGTGGAAGAGGGTAACTTCCCTCAGACTCACGTTATACGAGGCTACTTCCCCCAGAGTGGTACCTTAACAAATGAGAAAGTGCTGGCGACTATCGCCGCACAAAACTCGGTTCCCGCTGACAAATGGAAAGTGGTCCAGAGGCGGGTGAGTGAAAACACTCTTCACTTGGTCATGGTAGTGGATTCCGCCTCCATGGCTAAGTTGATTAGTCTGAAGGGGAAAATCGCCTATCGATTCTCCCACATCAGGCTGATTCTTAAGGACAAAGATCCTTCACCGAAGCAGCCACAAGGGCAGGGTTCGTCGTGTGACACACAGACCATAGGGTCTGAAGTGGCACCTCCAAACGCTTCTGGTGTTACCGAGGACTGCAGTAATGCCGTCACCTTGGCCGTAGGGCCAACTGGCGACGGAGCTGCGCTCGCACCGACTCCGGGACCATCTGGCGTTGTTCCAGATCCGGCCCCGCATCTGCCGCAAGCGCCAGGGAGCCTGTGACAGAGCTAACAGCGGGGCGGAAAAGGAACACTCCTGGCGACCCTGGAGTCGGAGCACGGGGCAAATCAGCACCCCCCAAGGGCAAAGGTGGTAGGACAAAGGGTCCTAGACAAGCCAAGAAGACCGGGCTTGTCAAACGCTCCTTGGAGAAAAAATGAGCGCCATAAGGGCACTCCAAATTAACTTGCACCACGCGAAAGGGGCTTCCTCCACCCTGTGCAAGACTTTCGCGGAGAGGCATCTTACCCTTGCTCTTATTCAAGAGCCTTGGGTAACCGATGGCAAAGTCAGAGGACTTTCCACCGGCTCAAGTAAACTAGTATATGATCGGAGATGCGGGACGCCTCGTGCTGCCCTTTTAATTGACAATCGTGTCACTCATCTCTCCATTACTAACTTTATTTCCAGAGATCTAGTGGCGATCTCGGTTGCGGTTCCCACCGCCAACGGATTCCAAGAAATTGTCCTTGCGTCCGCTTACTTCCCGGGGGATGTAGCAATAGTGCCACCCCAGTAGGTTCAAGAACTGATTGAGTGCTGTCACAAGACGAACCGGCAATTCGTCATCGGTTGTGATGCAAATGCTCACCACTCCATTTGGGGGAGTACCGATGTAAACGAAAGGGGTGAGTGTCTCCTAGAATTTCTTGTTATGAACAACATAGACATTGCAAATAAGGGATGCAAACCCACTTTTGTCACTGCTAGTAGAAAGGAGGTGCTGGACCTCACCTTCACCAGCAGGCTTCTCTCCGACAGGATTGAAAACTGGCGTGTTTTGGACGAGGCTTCACTGTCGGATCACTTGCACATTAGGTTCGACATTGTGGGCCTCCCACATATCCGCTCCTCTTCTTTGGTTCCTAAGAAAACCAACTGGTCTAAGTTTCAGGGGCTTGTGGCCTCGAAATCAGACCTGCTTGCCGCTTCTATCACCTCAGTGTGTGAACTGGAGAATGCGGCCACCCAGCTTACTGACGTGCTGATCTCCTCCTACCACGACAGCAACACTGTCTCTTCCTTTCAGTCGTCACGTAAAGTACCCTGGTGGAACGACAGATTAGCTGAAATGCGTAGGGATGTTAGGAGATTGTTCAATAGAGCAAAACACACCGGGCATTGGGATGAATACAGGTTCATCCTCACAGCCTATAACAAGGAGTTAAGACGGTCCAAAAGGATTGCCTGGAGGAAGCACTGTGAGAGCCTTCAGACTCTACCAGAGGCGACTAGACTCCAAAAACTACTTGCAAAAGACTCCTTTAACGGAGTGGGCCTTCTCAAAAGAGAGGATGGCTCCTACACCTCTAACCACGAAGAAACTTTGAGGTACTTGCTCAGAGAGCACTTTCCAGGGTCAATCCTCCAGACCGCTTATCCATTGGATGCTGGGTGTAGTCATAGGACCATCCCAGACCGCTATTCCCGAAGTATTTCTGGGAACATCTTTGACCGCGACAAGGTTAAATGGGCAGTGGCCTCTTTTCAACCCTATAAATCCCCGGGAGGGGATGGTATTTTTCCGGCACTCCTTCAGAAGTGCCTCGATCTGATTATCGACAACTTGGTCTGCCTCTTTAGAGCCAGCTTCAACTGGGGATACATCCCTACCATCTGGAGGAAAGTCGTGGTGGTTTTTATCCCCAAACAGGGCAATAGGCCCCTGGAGCTGCCCAAATCGTACAGACCTATCAGCTTAACCTCTTTCTTATGGAAAGGCTGCTAGACCTTCACATTAGGTGCAAGCTGGAGCTCTCCCTTCCCCTACATAGCTCCCAGTTCGCTTACTCTAAAGGTAAATCAACAGAGGTTGCTTTACACCACCTGGTCAGCAAAATCGAGAAAGCCTTCCTTGCTAAGGAAACTGCTTTATGTGCATTCCTTGACATCGAAGGTGCTTTCGATAACACTGGCTATGATTCTATTTCTAGAGCACTGGCTCTCAGAAACCTGGATCCTCACACAATTGAGTGGATAAATGCCATGCTTGTAGATCGTGACATTTCTTCTACCCTAGGTGTCTCCACCATTAGTGTTAAAGCTATTAAGGGCTGCCCTCAAGGTGGAGTCCTATCCCCGTTACTCTGGTCACTAGTTGTGGATGAACTTTTGACCAAACTGTCTGAATCTGGTTTCGATGTCATCGGCTATGCAGATGATCTTGCCATCATCGTCTCTGGGAAGTTTGACCTGACCATTACAGAGGTCATGAGAACAGCACTACGAGAAGTTCAAAGATGGTGTACCACGGAGGGTCTGTCAATCAACCCAAATAAGGCTGTCTTGGTACCTTTCTCCAAACGCTACAAAGTGGACCTAGGTCCTATTTGCATCCAGGGTACCACAGTTGAGTACTCAGACTCAGTCAAATATTTGGGAATAAAGTTAGACAAGGAACTGGAACGCTCAACTGGACTACGCCATCAGTAAAGCCACCAGGGCCATATGGGCCTGCAAACGGCTTTTGGGTAAGACATGGGGTCTTACACCACAAATGATGTACTGGATGTACAACACGATCGTTAAACCTGTGGTCACCTATGCCGCTATAGTCTGGTGGCCTAAGACTAAACAGGTCACGGCGATCCTTAAGTGCAGCAAACTACAACGGCTTGCTTGCCTCTCCATTACCGGAGCTATGCGGACCTGTCCCACAGCTGCGATGGAGGCAATCATTGGATTGACTCCATTGCATATCTTCATATGGAAATCCGCGGCCATAAGTGCCCTGAGACTTCAGATCTCATCCAACTGGCCCTATACAGTCAAAGGACACATGGATATCCTTGACAATATCCCAAACATTTCCATTTGCCGCGTATCCGACCATATGGTTGGTGAACTGCTGTTCCAAAGGAAATTCAGGGCGATTATACCGGATCGTTCTGAGTGGGAAGAACTTATTCTTCCTGGGGATCCAAAACATCTCCACTGGTTCACCGACGGCTCAAAGATGGAACATGGTACAGGGGCTGGTGTCGCAGGACCCAATTCCAAGGTCTCGATTGCAATGGGTAAGTGGCCCTCTGTATTCCAGACTGAAATACATGCCATTGCGACCTGCGCTAGGCTCAACCTTGAGAAAGGTTTGAGAGGCGCCAACATTAAAATCTTCTCTGACAGCCAAGCTGCCATCAAGGCACTCTTAACGTGGAAGTTTTCTTCCAAAACAGTTGCAGAGTGTTTTGACTTACTCCAGAGCCTGACCAGAAGAAATAACGTCTCGCTCTGCTGGGTCCCCGGACACTGGGGTATTGAGGGCAATGAGGCTGCAGATAGCCTCGCGAGGGAGGGGTCTGAGACGTTGGTCCAGGGCCCAGAACCCTTCTGTGGCATCTCATGGTCCACCTCCAAGTCCCTGATAGAGGAGTGGATTAAGGGACTACACCTTGCCTATTGGGAATCAATCGCAGGTCTTAGACAGGCTAAAGATCTTATAAGACCCTTTGCCTTTAGGGGCACTATCACTTTAAACAGAGCGGACCTAAGGCTGTTGGTGGGTTATCTGACTGGCCATGTAGGACTGCGGTACCACCTCCACAACCTAGGACTGTCTCAAGAGACAGAATGCCGACTCTGCCTGGAAGGCGACGAGACTTCCACACATATTCTTTGCGAATGTCCTGCTCTGATCTGGCTTAGAAGAAGAACGTTTATCAGAGAGTTTATGAGCCCCGCTCAAGTCCGCTCTTCTTCAATTAAAGACCTTCTTGCCTTCGTCCGGAAGGCTGATAGTCTGTTCCGTTAGTGGGGTACGTACACAATAGGCCTAACTTGGCCGCAGTGTTCACCATATGGGTTGCCCCCTCATTCCTTAATAATAATAAAAAATCTATGTATGTATATAATGTACTGTTTTTTGTGCCTTCAGGAAAAAAATTAGTGTTTTTGGTAAATTACCTTGAAATTGTTGTTTTGTTGCACAAAAACAAATTTATTTGCTCAAAAATAAAAAAAAAATGTTTAAGAGCAAATAATTTAAAAAATGGCTCAAAATGGTCAACTTTGAATGGCGATTTCTCGGTCACTGTTGGTCGTACGGAGATTTTAAAAAATGCAATTTCTTCAATTTTTCAAAACCTTTCTTTTCTGTGAACATTTATGTATACCCAGGATGCCGTAAAAAAAGTTATAACCAAATTAATAAAAAAAAGAAAAAAACGTGATTTTTCGAAAAAATTTAGTTTTGTTTTTCGATTATTCTTTGAATTACAAATGGTAAAAAAAAATTTAAAAGACGCATTTCGATGGGAAATTTAATTTTCTACAAAAAAGTATTTTAGTAAAAATCTCGAATTTCGCTTTGTTTTCGAGTTATTTTTAAAAACCTGAAAAAGGGGTACTTAGGGTCGGCGCTCAAAAACGCACCCCTAAAAAAGGGGGGCACTTTGTGGTTCTAGCATATTTCGGTGCCAAGCTAACATATTAAACCATAAAAATGCTTGAACGCAATTGTTCCTTTCTACCCTTTAATTTTGGACATTTTCAATAGCCTATAACGTAAATGTAGATTACATGAATGTGACGTATATTTTACACAATGTTGTGTAATTTTCTAAATCGTTTATGTAGGAAAATTCCAATATTTCTTAGTATATTTATCAATGTTATGTACTGAAAAAATCCTAACACTTTGTACTGTAATTTTACTAAAGAGGCGTAATTTTAGAACATAAATTTTCAGTAAAATTACAAATCGGTTATTGGAATGTAAGGTTTAAATTTTTCCTCTCGTGGATATAATTCACAGGTAACAATGGAATACTAAGCATATAAACCCGATTTCTTTTAAGTTAAGGCCAGACCTTTGACTTTGTCAGGGTCTGGGCAGTTCTTGCAACAGCCAAGAAATTTTGATAGGCATTGCCTCACGTACATGCTTAACAAGGCATTGTGAGCAAAATGCTGGGGCATTAACTAAGAATAAAATTTGGCGCTTGGAAATATTTCAGGCAGGGCCAAGCACATTGGCACAGGGCGGTAATCTTCAGCTTTGGGTTTTGCCCTTTTCGTCTCTCTGGTAAAAAGTTGCAACAAGAGTTTTGGAAATTTACAAAACTATGAAGAGAAAGTCCAATACTGATTGTATTTTTACATTCCACAAATAATTTATATTTACTACACAGTTGGTAAAAATACGTAAAGTAGATTAGGAATATTCCTAATAATATATATTGCAAATTTACAAAACTGCTTGTGAATAAAACTTCCAGTATTTTTTTTGTAAAATTACCACAGAAATTTTTTACAGTGTTTAATACATTATATTTTTACTTTATTAGATATATTATTTTTTTTTTTGAGAAAAATATATAAATTTTTTACGTAAAGTTCTATATAAGATACTTTTATAATTAATCAAAAGTTCGTAAATAATATATTACATAAAAACTGCTTCTGAAATCAAATTAAAGTTTCCAAAACCTTCAAATTCGATTTTTTTTACAACTTCGTCCCATTTCTATTAAGCTTATCTTCAATTTCTTCGCCCCATTTTTAATTAAATACACCCTCAATTGAAATAATTAACTTTATTAAATAATTTTGAACCATCAAACCAATAATTACCCTAAATAGAGGAATATTCTCTTTCCCCTTTACTCAAAAGTGGTCTGTACATCAAAAGTAATATCAGAATGACGGATAATACTTCCAACCAAATTATTCCCTCCTTTGACGAACTCTGCGAATCACAAATAGCCATATGTAAAGAAATTAGGAAATTATTGAATGAATTCCAAAAATCTGCTAAAAATAGAAGAACAACAGTAATGGTAACAAGCAAAATTCAAAAGTTAGAGGAATTTTGGAAACAAGCCCAGGAAACAGAAAAGGCAATACAAAATCACAAAGATCGCGAAAAACAACATGATTATTCCAACGAAAAGTTCTTCGAAAAAATAGAGGATTGGTACAGGAGTGCGGGAGCGGCATTTTCAGACAGACTAAACTCCCTCACCCTACAGACAGATAACGCAAACAACCCCTATTACATACCACTACCAAAAGGGTCCAGCAGATTCCCGAGCACTAGTAACGTGACAGAAATGACAGAAAATGAAAACATCAACGACACCAATGACATACCCTTACCAACAAAATTCAAGATGCACGAGCGGGCATTATCATCATTAAGGCGCGCCATACACAAAATAAACGAGAATAACTTAACAACCGCTAATCGAGCATGGCTAGAGCATAAAATACACACTCTCGAAAAATATTGGTCTGCTTTCGAAGATGCCCACAATAGCATTCTCTGGGATATAAAACCACAGGATACGGAAACCGAATACTACCAAGAAAGATACGAAGTAGCAGAAGATGATTACACAGAACTAATCATCTTGCTAAAGGAGCAGCTCAACGAACGCGTAAACGCCACCTCAACTCAAGCTAATCGAGATTCAAACATTCATCAAAATACTTTCACTCGTCCGACGCAATATGTTACTACTCAATCTCCATCAACACTACCATCCTTCTCTCTCTCGGAAGCAAAATCGGTAATCCCCATTTTTAGTGGTGATTCTAAAGATATTCATAAATTCCTTACCTGTTGTGATAATATGTACACAACAGCAACCACAGCGGAAAATAAAAAATCCTTCTTTATTTTCGTAATAAGCAGACTATCAAATGAAGTATATGAAGTTTACAAGTACAACAGAATAGAAAACTGGCCAGATCTGAAAGATCTTCTAATAAAAACATTTGAAAGCAAAGTAGAAAGATCTACCCTGCACGCAAAACTCGCCAGCACCCAGCAAAAGTTAGGTGAAGACGAAAAAAGCTTCCTCCAACGGGTCAACGTGACGTTGTCACAACTAAATGACGCCACATACAAATACACTAGCGATCAAAGGCTCCTGCAATCCCTTCTACCGGTCAAGAGTTCCGCATAGTAACTTACGACCTGCCGTTGTATATAAAAGCGAGAGATATTGTTGCTTCATGCAGCGACTGTTTACCAGTAAAAAATGTTATCGTAAGGCTAGGTGGTTTTCATTTGGCCATGTCATACCTGGGTTGTATAGGTTACATAATGTCTGGCAGTGGTCTTGACGACATTTGTAGTTTAATATATGCTCCAGGGTCAGTTGAAAAAATGTTATGCGGGAAGGCTTATGCTAGAGCTGTACGCTGCCACTCGCTGATCAGACTTGCATTGACTTTGCTTATTTTAAAAGATGTAAAATTTTCGGATGCGAAGAAGCTGCTATTGGATGATTATTGTTTAGAGGAGAATATCAGACAAGAAAAGTGCACAGATGTGCAAGTAGATTTTCTCCAACAAAAAATAAATGACAAATTGAATGATTTTAAGAAAAATGGCCCAACAGCAAAATTGTTCGTTCAATATTTTGCTATGGTCACTCTACTGCTTCAATTTATCCATGCCGAAAGATCTGGGAATTGGAAGTTACACTTAGATACTATTCAAAAAATGTTACCATTTTTTATAACAAGTGGGCATTTCTCCTATGCAAAATGCGCCTATCTGTATTTGCGGGATATGCACAAAGTGTACACTAAGTTAAGTCCTGAAAATTATCATAAATACACCGACGAAGGTTTTTTTACCATAAGACGGACAAAAAATTCTACTGCGGAGTTTGGACAGATATGTGCATTGAGCAGACGTACATGAAAAATATTCATTCTAAAGAAGGCTTAACTCATGGTCGAGGAGTAACACCTGCAACTACTGCTAGATGGATTACAAGTATTCCTCTGCAAATACTTATAACCGAACAACTAGAAAACTTTTGTAAGATTACTTTGGATGGAACATCTCATCAACACAAAGACGCTGGAACATAAAACCACCTGTGTACACGAGGCCATACAGGCTTCCAGAAGCTCACAGAGCCGAAATCAACCGGCAAATAGAGCAAATGCTAAATTCCGATATAATACGTCCTTCAAAAAGCCCGTGGAATTCGCCCTTACTTCTGGTTCCGAAGAAACCAGATGAACAAGGAAATAAAAAGGGGGGAGTTGTAGTGGACTTCCGCCGAATTAACGACATCACAACCGGCGATAGTAGGTATGGGGTCGGTTTAGCGTGGGAACCAAAACCTGTTTTGTGAATGTAGGTCAGGGCCCCGCCCGTTGGAATGTGGGTCAAACTGGTCCATTAATTTTTACGACCAATTACAATGACATTTATTGTTTTTACGACTAATTAGGTGTGATTTATGACTATTGGGGCCAATGACCTTGCAGTCGTGGGGGTTTAGCCGGTGGGCCCGTCCTTGGAATCTAGGTCAAACCCATAAATCACGTATGTAGTTCAGTCTCGAGGTCAATCACCTGTCATCAATCAATCAATCACCTGTAATTGGCCTTGGGATGTAGGTCAAGGTGGTTGACCTTGAGACTCTTAGACGGGTCGGTCAGGGCCGGTGGCTTGGGGCTCAGCGGGGGTCGGCGACCTCGGCGGGGCTGGGGCGGCGGACTCGGCGGGGACTCGGCGGGGGACTCGGCAGGGCTCTGGCCTTTGCGGCTAGCACTCCTTGCTCCTCCCCCGCCCTTGTGAGAGTTGAACCGGTTATGACACCCAGGCTAATGACCTTGCAGGCGGCCACTTCCGTCCGTTCTTGGCGAGTATTGCATGGTTGTTGTTGATGTTATAACCCGAACTTATGAAACTGAGTGAATTAATGAAAGATAATTTGTTACTTGCTGACTACTACACGGCACATGGCGGTAGCTATTGATATTGATCTTGCACTCTGTACTAGTCATTGCCTATAAAAATCACAAACATGGTCGGGAATCGAACTCGCGCCAGCGAATCGCGAAATAAAAAACCAACGCCTTAGCCAACTTGACCAAGACGGCAGTTGAATGAAGTTGGGTTATTTGTGCACATATATGCAGTTGTGGAATTCTACTTTTAGATCTTGCGAGGTTTACCGGTGCAACCCGACGAAAATAATGTGCACATGATCGTGATGAGCCTGCGAAATGAGAAAGAAAGAAAAAACAAAACAAAAACAAAAAAAACTGCAGCAGCAGCAATTTGAGAAGCAAAATCTGTCGGTTTAAAAAGAAAAAAAAGGAAACGATGGTTCAAGACGTGGAAATAAAAAAAAACAACTTCTGCGTGAATGAAGTTTTACGGAAATATTTATGCTTTATTTTTAAAAAATTAAAGATAATGTGTGTGAGAAAGGGAAAGGCTGTGTGTATGTGATGTTCATATTACATCATGTTGTTGTTTCATTATAGAAAGAGACGATGTTAAATACTAACAAACAGCAGTTAATAATATTATTTGTAATAAAGAAAATGTTATGCGAGAACAAACAAAAGCATTTATTAAATTCAAAAAGCTGTTTTGACTGTGTGGATCTAAAAGAAAAGTAACAGGAACAGAAGCAAAATCAGAATCACAACATACGTATGATCGTAGTTGCAAAGACCCCGCAAGAGATGAGGTAATAAAAAACAAAATAATCAGCCATCAGGTATTTCGACGGGATAAGAAAAGCAAAAGTAAAACTTGCAAGTTACTGCAGGCCGCCTTTAAGCGATTATTCGTAATATGCATAAGCTTACGCCATAAGAACCAGTTTATACTTGCGCATAGATTATCGCTTGGTAGAAAATCCAGAGGATCACATGTTTGTTACTGTTTTTATTCAACGTTCCCCATACCCCTGATAAAAAAAAACAACATCACATCTTACCGTTGGAAACATGTGATAAAAGCGTTTATCGCCCGCAGGGCTCACGCGATACTTCCGATCTAAAATCGAAACAGCAGAATCGAAAAAAAAAATGTCTGAAAAACACAGGTTTGTTGTTGCTTGATTCTTACCCTGGTAAAGGTTTAAAGGGAAATAAAAAAGCCGCGGCTCAATGAGAAAGAATAAAAAAGATCTTCTGCCCTTACTCAGTTAATGAAAAAGTGATCAATATAACTGGATATAATTGACTCATGATGGCTTTTCAAAAATTTCTGTAGAAAAAAATGTCCAAGAAATAGTTGTTGAGAAAACTAACTACAAAAATGTAGAAGCATTAAAAAATTGTTCACTAATATAAAAAAAAAACGACATAGCATAATTTTAATATACATAATTTAGTATAATTTTTGTGCTAGTTCTTTAGAATACATTTGTATTTAAAAGTAAAATTGTTTTGTATATTAAAATTCTGAAGAATAAGGTGTTATTGTTGGAGGAAAAATTTGTTTTTGGGTTTGAATACCTGTTATCAGGAAGGAAAAAGCATTTCTTGCTCTATGGAGTATTTGCAAGGTGAGCAAACCCATTATAACAGGCGACCATAACGTGAAATAAGAAAGAAAGGCAAAATGCCCGTGTGGATCTTGCACACTAAAACTAGGTAAATTCCCAGCGGCCAATTTTTCGCTGCTTAAGAGGAGTCACAACATATGAATAACAACGTTACGCGAGGTGCCCGTTGCCCCACAGGCAGACAGTGGGGATGATGAAAGCAAAAATGGATCTTGAGCACTACACTGATAAAAAAATTGTCTTGATTCCAGCAATTCGATAGTCTTCGTTTCGTTGTCTTGAGTAGAAAAATTTTTCAGTCTTAACATGAGAATGCTGTCTCAGAGGAAGACACTGGAAATTCTTGAGCCAAGCAAAAGTATTTCTTCGTTCAATACTTATATTTTTCGACCAAGATATTTCTTCCTCGAACTAAGATTGTTTAATTTTTTACTCAAGAAACTAAATTCTTAATTCATCGGACTTTTTTCGTTTACCGCACTTTCACGCTCTAAAAATGTATCACAAACTATTAAGACCGATTTTAGAACTTGAATTTTTTTCAATTATAATATCATCGGTTTCGTAATTTTTTTAACTTCAAGTCAACTTTTGTCTTCATCCAAGACAATAAAACCAAGACTATGAGTATTGCTTATCCCGAGACAATTTTGTTTTCGTTATATCCAAAACATGAGTTGCTTGGTTCAAGAAAAAATGCTTTAAGCCAAGAATTTTTTTTTATCAGTGTACCTATGAAAGGAATTAAGAGACACAGAGCAAGGCAGGGCAAATGATTTATGATGGCCAGGATTTTACAAACAATATTATCCAAGCCTTAAGGCTGCTTGCTTTACACTTTGTTGTACTGGAAACGGTTCTGATCGAGCAGAATCTTTGCAAAAAAAAAAACTCAAGCGAAGACTTGAAGTGCAGAATGTATGCTATGGTGAGGATGCTGCTGATCTTTCTGCGAACCTGTTATGACTGCAAGGTGCCATACAATTTCGATTATTACGTGCGTAGGGTATTTTGTTGTTGTTACGGTTGTTCTTTACGTTGTGAATGAATGAATTTTCGAGGAAGCGAAGTCGCACGTAAAACCCGCTGTATGATGATCTATTAAAAATTGTATTAATATTTATTTGTACATAAATAAAAGTTTTAAATAAAACGATTTATATATATTTTTTATTTATTTATTTCTTTCAAAATTAATCGATCAAAATATGATTATTAATACAATGCATAGGTATTTCGTAAAAAAGACGCGAATAATTCAAATGTACTAAGGAAGTTCTACTTGGAATAAAAAAATCTTCGTATGTTAGGGTTAAAACATTTTTTTTTCCTTGCATTTGTCGCATACTTGTTGTAATATTCCTTTAGACAATGGGTAGCGTTGTTGTTATGGAACATGATAATGTTGAAAAATTTCAATATCTCAAATAATTTGTATAGTTCCGTCGGCTTGAGTATGATATCCCTTGTCTCTTTCGTGATATCTCCATGTTGCTCAAATTAAACTTGTACTCTGAATACTAACACTTTATGTTCAGAATTTTATAGCGCTGATCTCAGGTCTGCATGATTGATTACATAAATTCCCGCCACCCTGTGCAAAATCCTTCAAATAAAAATTAATTATTTTCCGGTCATTTAAATCTACGTCACTCGAGGAAAACTGATTTAAAAAAGTTTTCAGACCTCGCCCCCTGCATCGGGAATATAGAAACACACAGCAATAATGCCCACAAGTTAATGAATGTTGTCCTTGCAATCGTTTTTTATTATTTAAAAAGGTGGTCGAATTATCTAATAGAAATTTTTTAAAGTGAAGATTGGTTGGGTATCTTCCAAACGAGTCAAAGTACTCCGCCGGTCCTTCTTTTGGAAAATAAAATGCTACCCAATGTTTCCCGGCTTTATGTGCAGGATCCGTATTAGCTATTACGCATGCAGGTTTTTTTATTTTTAGCGGTAAATGGTTGCATGGAAAGACTCCTCTAAAAAACTTTTTTGTTATGCGATTATTCGTTAATACATTTGCTAGCTCAATCGTCTTCATGGGGTCGCATAAGTTTGAATTTCCCTCATCATCATATTTATCTTGAATATTTAATTGATGGTGTTTGTAGCGATATTGAGGAAAGTTTTCGGTATCATTATTCGCATCTTCAACCAACTTGTCTCGTTTTGTTGAGACTTTGTTAATTGATTCTAAATCTGAACTTTGCAAGTTTTCATCATCTTCTCCTTCTTCAGAAGTATACAATTTTGACTCATCATCTTGGTTTTTACAGGGGTATTGGCGAATTTCACCATAGTTTTGACTATATTTATTTACATCTTCAACCAACTTTGCTCGTTTTGTAATTGGCTCTGAATCTGAGCTCTGATCTGTTCCAAGAATTGGATTTTTGTTATTATATGGTTCCACTTGACTCTCTTCATATTTATCCATCTGCACTTTCTTAGAGAAAATGTTACTAGATCTGTTCTCGCTGTTAGCATGTTCGGAAACTGTTTTCGGTGTTTGAATTTGTAAATATTCCCGACCTCTTCTTAATTTAAACATTTTATTTCTAATGATTTCTGTGGGGCTATGTCTATTATCATCCTCATACTCCATAGCATTATAGATATCTTCATATTCTCTGTTTCTGAGTGTGTGCGTTGATCGTTTTTTATGTCTAACAAGACCCTCTCGACGAGTGAATGTCCTGTTACATTCCAAGCACTCAAACATAGTGATTGTAAGTTACTGCATTTTATCGAGCGAGGTAAGTATTTATATTCTGGTGTCGGTGCGCCGTGCCGGTGTTGGTGTGACGCCAGAGTTGGTGCATCGGTGTTGGTGCGCCGGTGTTGGCGCACCGGTGTTGGTGTGACGCCATAAAAGGATTTGAATATAGATTTAAAGCTCATTTGGTATTTTCTTTTATATAGTTGAAGTCATGAGCGCAGACGGGATTATTTTAGACATTCAGTTTGTCAGTGGAAATAATGGCCAGCAGTTTGCTAAGGAGCTGTCGGTCTTACATTATGGCTCGCTTACACCAAGCTTATATTATTTTAAGCCTCCATACCGTTATAATGAATTGTCACCAAAGGCTAGATGGCAAGATGATTTCAACTTTAGCAAAATAAATGGATTAAGATGGAAAAGCGGAAATATCAATTACAACAAATTGCCTAGCATACTGAAGGATTTATCACAGTCAACAATTTTTGTAAAAGGACTTGAAAAGGCTAAATTTATTGAAAAATACGTTCCGGAAGCAAAAATAAAGCAACCTGAAATACCAAAATTAGAGAACCTGAAACAATTCCACACATTTTGTCAAATACACGGTAATTTAAAAGCTGTACGATGCGCTGTTCAAAATTGTGTTAATATTTTTTTATACATGTTAGTAAATAAAAGCATTGAATGAAAAGAAATATAATTTTTATTTATAAAAATCCAAATTTATTACAAACGTATAATGTCAAAAATAATTTTAGTAGAACAATATGAATTAACTTAAAAACTGTATTTTGAAATATGTATGGTGTAAAACTGTTTTTATTTTTTTTCTAAACATTTATCTGCTATTAAAAATTTAAATGTGCATATATACACTATGACCGATGTGCTCGAAAAATTGTGTTAGGGATTTTCGAATAAAGCAGTGTTTAAAACATTATAAATATTTTTTATTTTCTTAAAATACTATTTACAATATTTTTCTTGTTCGCTAACTTAACTGTGTACTTTAATTAATCTTAAATTAATATATATCAGGGCTTCGAACCGTTATTTTTTTCGTTTCGGTTTTCGTTCCGGTTCAATCCAAAAAAAAATAACAGTTCGGTTCCGGTTTTCATTCCGGCAAAAATAACGGTTTTTTCGGTTTTCGGTTCAGTTCCGAGTGATGAATTTTTAAATACTTTTATTTCAGTAACGCCGAGCCTGCAATAAATTAGCGCCATATAGTTTTATGGCTGTTTGATGAAGAATCTTCTTTTAATAAAAAAACCGGCAGCTTTTTCTAGATAGAGGGCCAGTAAAGAATTAGTTATTGTCGGGGCGCTTATTATGTCGGCTGTTTCAGCATATGTGCTGATGGCTCGCGGTAACAAGCTATCTTACGTGAATACACTGGCCTCGATTCCCTAATCCGGCGAATCGGAAGTTTCCCGATTCCCTAATCCGACATGTGGGTGTAATCGTGAATCTTAACGTATAGCAATATCAACCTGTAAACAATCTCCGAGAACAAAATTAAGGAATCTCAACTTAAACATACGGCATTTTGGAGATAAGTGTCAAATACGCACTCACTTCCGATCCGCCGGATTCGGGAATCGCGGCCACTATTCGTATACTGAATATCGTTTTAGTGCGACGTCACTCAGCGACCTCTTCCTATATAAAATCGAAATTGTTGTTGTTGTTTCTGAATTAGTGCTAACGTCACTCGGAGACTTTTTTCTACGATATTCGAAGCTATCAGTCTCTTTTACATTACCTTGTTTCTGTATACCTTGACTGAGAAGCATGTTTGTTTTAACCTGCAGGCTTGAATCAGAATTGCCAGAGGTGCTGTTTTGTCGCCTTTATAGCTCGTGAATGGATTACGCACACAAGCGAACGGCCATGTCCATGGGGATTGGGGAGTCCCGCATAGCGAACCGGAAAAAACCGAAATTTTTTTTCGGTTCAGATCCGGTTTTCGATCCAAGAATAATATCGGTTTTTTTCGGTTTTCGGTTTTCGGTTCAGTTCCGGTTCGAAGCCCTGATATATATCCACTATACTATTCGCGTAAATCTTTGGTCTTAGTCCAAAAAACTCAGTCATTACGCGACCATTAGAATAGCTAGCATGTGTGGCACACCAAAGAAAAAACTTCCAGCAGGCGTAATCACATACAAAAGAAAAAACTAGCCCGGTGGTGCACCGGCGTTGATGTTGGTAGGTGGCGTCACACCAACACCGGTGCGCCAACACCGGCGCACCAACACCGATGCACCAACTCTGGCGTCACACCAACACCGGCACGGCGCACCGACACCAGAATATAAATACTTACCTCGCTCGATAAAATGCAGTAACTTACAATCACTATGTTTGAGTGCTTGGAATGTAACAGGACATTCACTCGTCGAGAGAGTCTTGTTAGACATAAAAAACGATCAACGCACACACTCAGAAACAGAGAATATGAAGATATCTATAATGCTATGGAGTATGAGGATGATAATAGACATAGCCCCACAGAAATCATTAGAAATAAAATGTTTAAATTAAGAAGAGGTCGGGAATATTTACAAATTCAAACACCGAAAACAGTTTCCGAACATGCTAACAGCGAGAACAGATCTAGTAATATTTTCTCTAAGAAAGTGCAGATGGATAAATATGAAGAGAGTCAAGTGGAACCATATAATAACAAAAATCCAATTCTTGGAACAGATCAGAGCTCAGATTCAGACCCAATTACAAAACGAGCAAAGTTGGTTGAAGATGTAAATAAATATAGTCAAAACTATGGTGAAATTCGCCAATACCCCTGTAAAAACCAAGATGATGAGTCAAAATTGTATACTTCTGAAGAAGGAGAAGATGATGAAAACTTGCAAAGTTCAGATTTAGAATCAATTAACAAAGTCTCAACAAAACGAGACAAGTTGGTTGAAGATGCGAATAATGATACCGAAAACTTTCCTCAATATCGCTACAAACACCATCAATTAAATATTCAAGATAAATATGATGATGAGGGAAATTCAAACTTATGCGACCCCATGAAGACGATTGAGCTAGCAAATGTATTAACGAATAATCGCATAACAAAAAAGTTTTTTAGAGGAGTCTTTCCATGCAACCATTTACCGCTAAAAATAAAAAAACCTGCATGCGTAATAGCTAATACGGATCCTGCACATAAAGCCGGGAAACATTGGGTAGCATTTTATTTTCCAAAAGTAGGACCGGCGGAGTACTTTGACTCGTTTGGAAGATACCCAACCAATCTTCACTTTAAAAAATTTCTATTAGATAATTCGACCACCTTTTTAAATAATAAAAAACGATTGCAAGGACAACATTCATTAACTTGTGGGCATTATTGCTGTGTGTTTCTATATTCCCGATGCAGGGGGCGAGGTCTGAAAACTTTTTTAAATCAGTTTTCCTCGAGTGACGTAGATTTAAATGACCGGAAAATAATTAATTTTTATTTGAAGGATTTTGCACAGGGTGGCGGGAATTTATGTAACCAATCATGCAGACCTGAGATCAGCGCTATAAAATTCTGAACATAAAGTGTTAGTATTCAGAGTACAAGTTTAATTTGAGCAACATGGAGATATCACGAAAGAGACAAGGGATATCATACTCAAGCCGACGGAACTATACAAATTATTTGAGATATTGAAATTTTTCAACATTATCATGTTCCATAACAACAACGCTACCCATTGTCTAAAGGAATATTACAACAAGTATGCGACAAATGCAAGGAAAAAAAAATGTTTTAACCCTAACATACGAAGATTTTTTATTCCAAGTAGAACTTCCTTAGTACATTTGAATTATTCGCGTCTTTTTTACGAAATACCTATGCATTGTATTAATAATCATATTTTGATCGATTAATTTTGAAAGAAATAAATAAATAAAAAATATATATAAATCGTTTTATTTAAAACTTTTATTTATGTACAAATAAATATTAATACAATTTTTAATAGATCATCATACAGCGGGTTTTACGTGCGACTTCGCTTCCTCGAAAATTCATTCATTCACAACGTAAAGAACAACCGTAACAACAACAAAATACCCTACGCACGTAATAATCGAAATTGTATGGCACCTTGCAGTCATAACAGGTTCGCAGAAAGATCAGCAGCATCCTCACCATAGCATACATTCTGCACTTCAAGTCTTCGCTTGGGTTTTTTTTTTTTGCAAAGATTCTGCTCGATCAGAACCGTTTCCAGTACAACAAAGTGTAAAGCAAGCAGCCTTAAGGCTTGGATAATATTGTTTGTAAAATCCTGGCCATCATAAATCATTGGCCCTGCCTTGCTCTGTGTCTCTTAATTCTTTTCATAGGTAGTGCTCAAGATCCATTTTTGCTTTCATCATCCCCACTGTCTGCCTGTGGGGCAACGGGCACCTCGCGTAACGTTGTTATTCATATGTTGTGACTCCTCTTAAGCAGCGAAAAATTGGCCGCTGGGAATTTACCTAGTTTTAGTGTGCAAGATCCACACGGGCATTTTGCCTTTCTTTCTTATTTCACGTTATGGTCGCCTGTTATAATGGGTTTGCTCACCTTGCAAATACTCCATTGAGCAAGAAATGCTTTTTCCTTCCTGATAACAGGTATTCAAACCCAAAAACAAATTTTTCCTCCAACAATAACACCTTATTCTTCAGAATTTTAATATACAAAACAATTTTACTTTTAAATACAAATGTATTCTAAAGAACTAGCACAAAAATTATACTAAATTATGTATATTAAAATTATGCTATGTCGTTTTTTTTTTATATTAGTGAACAATTTTTTAATGCTTCTACATTTTTGTAGTTAGTTTTCTCAACAACTATTTCTTGGACATTTTTTTCTACAGAAATTTTTTAAAAGCCATCATGAGTCAATTATATCCAGTTATATTGATCACTTTTTCATTAACTGAGTAAGGGCAGAAGATCTTTTTTATTCTTTCTCATTGAGCCGCGGCTTTTTTATTTCCCTTTAAACCTTTACCAGGGTAAGAATCAAGCAACAACAAACCTGTGTTTTTCAGACATTTTTTTTTTCGATTCTGCTGTTTCGATTTTAGATCGGAAGTATCGCGTGAGCCCTGCGGGCGATAAACTCTTTTATCACATGTTTCCAACGGTAAGATGTGATGTTGTTTTTTTTTATCAGGGGTATGGGGAACGTTGAATAAAAACAGTAACAAACATGTGATCCTCTGGATTTTCTACCAAGCGATAATCTATGCGCAAGTATAAACTGGTTCTTATGGCGTAAGCTTATGCATATTACGAATAATCGCTTAAAGGCGGCCTGCAGTAACTTGCAAGTTTTACTTTTGCTTTTCTTATCCCGTCGAAATACCTGATGGCTGATTATTTTGTTTTTTATTACCTCATCTCTTGCGGGGTCTTTGCAACTACGATCATACGTATGTTGTGATTCTGATTTTGCTTCTGTTCCTGTTACTTTTCTTTTAGATCCACACAGTCAAAACAGCTTTTTGAATTTAATAAATGCTTTTGTTTGTTCTCGCATAACATTTTCTTTATTACAAATAATATTATTAACAGCTGTTTGTTAGTATTTAACATCGTCTCTTTCTATAATGAAACAACAACATGATGTAATATGAACATCACATACACACAGCCTTTCCCTTTCTCACACACATTATCTTTAATTTTTTAAAAATAAAGCATAAATATTTCCGTAAAATTTCATTCACGCAGAAGTTGTTTTTTTTATTTCCACGTCTTGAACCATCGTTTCCTTTTTTTTCTTTTTAAACCGACAGATTTTGCTTCTCAAATTGCTGCTGCTGCAGTTTTTTTTGTTTTTGTTTTGTTTTTTCTTTCTTTCTCATTTCGCAGGCTCATCACGATCATGTGCACATTATTTTCGTCGGGTTGCACCGGTAAACCTCGCAAGATCTAAAAATAGAATTCCACAACTGCATATATGTGCACAAATAACCCAACTTCATTCAACTGCCGTCTTGGTCAAGTTGGCTAAGGCGTTGGTTTTTTATTTCGCGATTCGCTGGCGCGAGTTCGATTCCCGACCATGTTTGTGATTTTTATAGGCAATGACTAGTACAGAGTGCAAGATCAATATCAATAGCTACCGCCATGTGCCGTGTAGTAGTCAGCAAGTAACAAATTATCTTTCATTAATTCACTCAGTTTCATAAGTTCGGGTTATAACATCAACAACAACCATGCAATACTCGCCAAGAACGGACGGAAGTGGCCGCCTGCAAGGTCATTAGCCTGGGTGTCATAACCGGTTCAACTCTCACAAGGGCGGGGGAGGAGCAAGGAGTGCTAGCCGCAAAGGCCAGAGCCCTGCCGAGTCCCCCGCCGAGTCCCCGCCGAGTCCGCCGCCCCAGCCCCGCCGAGGTCGCCGACCCCCGCTGAGCCCCAAGCCACCGGCCCTGACCGACCCGTCTAAGAGTCTCAAGGTCAACCACCTTGACCTACATCCCAAGGCCAATTACAGGTGATTGATTGATTGATGACAGGTGATTGACCTCGAGACTGAACTACATACGTGATTTATGGGTTTGACCTAGATTCCAAGGACGGGCCCACCGGCTAAACCCCCACGACTGCAAGGTCATTGGCCCCAATAGTCATAAATCACACCTAATTAGTCGTAAAAACAATAAATGTCATTGTAATTGGTCGTAAAAATTAATGGACCAGTTTGACCCACATTCCAACGGGCGGGGCCCTGACCTACATTCACAAAACAGGTTTTGGTTCCCACGCTAAACCGACCCCATACCTACTGGCGATGCGTACGCACTGCCTAATATTACTGACATATTAGACCAGTTGGGGAAATCCAAAT
This sequence comes from Thereva nobilitata, assembly GCA_963855945.1. Lineage (NCBI taxonomy): Eukaryota > Metazoa > Arthropoda > Insecta > Diptera > Therevidae > Thereva > Thereva nobilitata. The sequence continues at coordinate 52,726,598 of OY979697.1, read as the reverse complement.
ATTTTACAACTCTCGACTTGGCAAGCGGATTCCACCAAATACTCATGGACAGGAACGATAGGGAAAAAACTGCTTTTAGCACACCCTATGGCCACTACGAGTATAATCGTATGCCATTCGGCCTAAAAGGTGCTCCAGCAACGTTCCAGCGTGCCATGAATAATGTACTATCAGGCTTGCAAGGAATATATTGCTTTGTGTACATGGACGATATTGTCGTGCACGGATACAATCTTAAAGACCACAACAACCGTCTCATGGCACTCTTTGCTCGCCTTCGCTCACACAACTTAAAGTTGCAGCCTGAAAAATGTCACTTCCTGCGTAAGGAAATTTCTTATTTAGGCCATGTCATTACAGAAAAAGGTGTCAAACCAGACCCAAACAAAATCAAAGCTCTAAAATCTTATCCACGTCCTAAGAAACAAAAGGATGTTAAAGCATTCTTGGGACTCGTCGGATATTACAGAAGATTTATCCAAAATTTTTCAAAAATCGCAAAAACAAATCTTTTGAAAAAAGATGTGCCGTACAATTTCGACGCAATATGCGATAATGCATTCTGCGAATTAAGAGACAAATTGACAGAATCGCCAATGCTTGCCTATCCAAATTTCAATCAAGAATTCTGTGTCACATCAGATGCAAGCGACCTGGCAATCGGCGCTGTCTTATCGCAAAACGAACATCCTATCTGTTATGCCAGCCGTGTTTTAAACAACGCAGAAACTCGGTACTCAACTATTGAGAAAGAACTACTGGCGATAATATATGCGGTGGAACAATTCCGTCCTTACATCTATGGTCGATCTTTCACTATTGTAACAGACCATAAGCCATTAGTATGGCTCATGAACCTCAAAGACCATTCCTCCCGCCTAATGCGTTGGAGAATCCGCCTTGAAGAATACGACTATAAAATTATTCATAAGGCTGGAAAACTCAATACCAACGCTGATGCATTAAGTAGAGCCATAGAAGAAAGCGAAAATTGTACCAACAATGAAGAATCACGCATAAACGTACTAACAAGAAATCAAGCAAAACATCTAGAAAACAAATCTCCACTTAATACCCAAACTCATTCCCATCCTGCTACAGATAAGAATCAACCTTCAACTTTACCTAGTAACAATCCCATTACAAATCTCATACACGAAAAACGATCTTCTCTCATGTTAACAAAAAACATAAATCATAAATTCTTTCTTCTGCCCATGACGAACACAGAAGTCGAAACAATCTTAAAATGCAGGCTGGACGTCAAAGACGATAAGGAATTTGTAAACAAAACAAAAGCCTTCCATCATAATACCACTACCTTTTATCTCTCTAAACTAAATCTACCGCTCCAGACGAGCAAAGATGATGCAATTTAAGATCTATCTTATCAGAAATTATCGCACAAGCAAAATCCAACTCTATAAACCATATCCACATCTCTATCCAAACTCCCGATGTAAAAACATTTTCAGTAATTAAAGAAATCCTTCAAAGCATGCTAGAAAATGAAAACCTAAAAATCACTCTATACAATGATCCAATATCATACATGTCATCACAAGACGATATAAAACAACTTCTTATAGATTTTCACATTTTGCCAACCGGAGGTCACCAAGGCACCTCACGTACAATAAAGAGAATAAAAAAACAGTACTACTGGCCAGGAATGTCGAGAGACATATCCAATTACATATCAAAATGTAAACAGTGCCAATTGAATAAAGCATGCAAAAATCCAAAAATACCAATGGCAATCTCAGCCATCAGCTCAAAACCATTTCAAAGAGTATTTTTAGATATAGTCGGACCCTTACCACTCACCAACTTCAATAATAAATATATTCTCACCTTCCAAGATGACTTAACGAAATTCTCGGAAGCAATACCAATAGAAAACACAGAGTCAAAAACAATATCAAAAGCTTTCGTTACGAACATAATATGCAGGCACGGAATTCCTGAGAGTATATTAACAGACCAAGGGCAAAATCTTATAGCCGGCATGTTCGCTGAGGTATCAAAGCTGCTAAAGATAAAGAAATTAAAAACTACCGCTTATCACCCAGAGACAAACGGTGCACTTGAGAGAAGTCACCGCACTTTAACAGAGTACCTTCGATCTTATACTCTGAAAGATGCTCAAGACTGGGATACTTGGATTCCGTACGCAATGTTTGTGTACAATACGACACCTCACTCAAGTACCGGTTATTCCCCACATGAGCTCCTATACGGATTTCCTGCAGACATTCCCTCAAATTTAAAATCATCGCCTTCCGTCTGTTATAATTACGAAAATTATGCGAATGAGTTAAAAGCTCGTCTTCAACACAGTTTTCAAATAGCTAAGGAAACTGCAATGACCAACAAAGAGCAATCAAAAACTTATTATGATAAGACGGCCAAGGAGAAATCCTTCAGCCCGGGCGATAAGATCTTGTTAAAAAAGAGAAATAAAGAAAATAAATTCGCACCATTATGGTTGGGTCCTTACGAAATCATCTCAATTAACTCTCCAGAAAATTCTACTATAAAAATCGGGAATAAAACTAAAAGAATTCATAACAACAATATAAAAATATTCAAAGACTAGTACATATAAGCATTTTACTCGCAAATTCCCGCAACCAATTCTAACTTTAATCTCCCTTTACAGATATGTATGCAATCAAATACTATACCATATTCTTTCTCGCCGTACACACAACAGTCAGCTGCATATCCGGCAATTAAATGAAACAGCAGGGATCTTCTTCGAGGAAATTGGTATAGCAAATTTATATAGCAAAGAGTGGAAAATAGTATCATATTATAATATGTCAATATTCTTAAACGAATTCGATAATCTGAAACAGATCATAACAGATATAAATTCATTGTGTTCCAACCTTTATAACGAAAAAACAATAAAACACATTTGTGAAACCAATGTCCCTGAATTAAATATAATTCTGTCGGAAATAGCATCACGAAACGAAATACTATCACCTAAAAGGAGAAATAAAAGGGGTTTACTCAACATCGTCGGGGTAATATCGAAAACACTTTTTGGGACGTTGAACGAGAACGACGCGGAATTTTACGATTCGCAAATACAAAACTTAGCTGAAAACCAAAACAAGTTAATACATCTAATAAGAAACCAGACACTAATTATCGAATCAACCACAAACCTATTCAACAAAACGACAGCGATAATAGAAAACGAAATTAACGCACTTAACAACAAATTAATCCTATTCAAAAGTAATTTAAACAAAACTCTTGCTAAAATTGCGGCTAACTCACTAGCAATAGAGTTAGAGTCCTTAATATCCCTACTCACGCTTATGGTTATCCGCTACCAAAACATACAAATGACAACCATAAACTTCGTAACAGACAGTCAACATGGTAAGATTCACCCCGCAATAATATCACATTCGCAGGTAGAATCATTATTAGCAGAAATAGGAAAGGAAATACCGGATTCATTAAGGCTTCCAATAAATAAAGATGGAAATACCATCCGTCAAATTTATCAACTCAGCAAAATCTCAGCAGTTGTTATAAAAGATAAGATAGTCTTCGAACTAAGACTACCAATACCTCTTAGAAAACCATTCCAAATCTTCCGACTGTGCCCATTTCCTACACTGTACGAACGAATGTTCATATTCATAAACCCGTCTTTCGATTATTTGATGGTTGATTACAACCGCGAACATTATTATGGATTATCAACAGCAGAACTCAAGAGTTGCACAAGAGTAAACGAAAACCAATATTATTTTATTTTAATGCATCCTATCTACAAATCAATGGAAAATAATCTGCAATGCGAAATTAGCTTATTAAAAAGAGAACCAATTACTTCACAGTGCCAAATACGAACTACTAACCAAACAACATTTTGGATACAGCTATCCAAACCAAACACTTGCCAAACACAACCAAGCACACACGGAAAAATAGCCACGCATACATTACAAGGGGCAGGAGTAGCAATAATGAGCCCAAACTGTTATATTAGATCCAACGAATTCACTCTACACAGCCATCAAGAACATACAACAGCAATAGAAACCTTCTATATTCCTCAGCTAAACTTCACCAACCTAATAAAATCAATCCAAAAACGAAACGATAGCTACGCTAAAGAAATCCCGACATTTATTAGGATATTAGATAATAGAGAATTAATTAAGATATCCAAAAAAATCTCGCAACAAAAGGCACAAGAGGAAGACCCATTAAGCAAAATAAATAGACACGACATCCACCACTACACCGTGGCATACGCAACGTTATCAATTATAACACTAATCATATTCATCATAGTCATAAAACGTTACAGGAAGAAATTTTCACCACAAATGCCCCAAAGAGTCATCGAACTAGAAGAAAACATTCCTCCACAACCAAAACCAAGGAATACATTTATACTTACCCCGCCACCAAAAATTACTAGCAAACGGGTAAGATTCTTACAAGACGACACTGACTGTTAATAACAAAAATAAATCAAAAAAAAATGCGAACAATACTCGCATCGTCTCATGCATCTTCACTTATTTTTTTTAAAAGTTAAATAAACAAGGAAACAATTGAATGATAGTTTTTATGTATATAGTATTTAACAAACAAAATAAGCCAATACTTTTTGTGTGTAAAAAAAAACAAAAAAAAACAAAATACAAAAAAACTACTTTTTATTCAATTTAATTACAAACAAAAACCATTGTAATTTTAATCAATAAAATACTTAAAAATCTCTGTGCACTCTGTGTATGAAATTGTAAAAAAAAAACAACGCAATGAATAAAAAGAAAATTAATTAATTAATTATAAAATGTAAATTTTTTTAATATATTTTTTTTTTGCTCTACCATATCAATTTACATTTATTTTTAATCTATTTGTTTTTTAATATTAAAAGGATTAGTTCGTAGAAATTATTTTTTTTTCTATTATTTCAAGAAAAATTATTTAATGCCCTTATTAAGTATTCACAAATCAGGGTAATGTTATAAAATTTCATACGAAAAAATAAAAAAAAATCTAATAAAATTAGAAAACAAAACTTTTGAAAAAAAACAACATAGTTTTAATCAATGTTTTCTCTTTTACTATAATTATATTTTTTTTAAATAATAAATACTTAAAAATCTCTGTGCACCCTATGCATGAAATTATAAAAAAAACAAAATGCAATATAGTCAATTCGACTTGCAATGAAAAAAAAGAAAATTAGTTAACTAATTATAAAATTGAATGTTTTTATTTTATTGTCCTACCATATTATTTTACATTTACTTTGAATCTATCATAAGGACTAGTTTGTAAAAATTATTTTTTTCTATTATTTCAAAAATTATATTATATAAAAAAAATGTGAAATGTAAATCCTCTTTTTATTGAAGCTCGTAAGAAGCGAAAAGTATAGATTACCTAATATAAAATAATAAAAAAAAAACAGACACAAAACAATGTAAAGATAAAAAAAAATATTCATATGTGAGAAGGTGGATAAACACAAAAAGCCAGAATAAATAAATCTAAAAATCATATTATACTACTATGCCCACACGAATCCGCAAGAATCGCTTACTAGAGATACGAAAGTCTTACTCTTCTTTAAAGACTAAAACTTTCTTTTCCCATGGGGGAGGGATGTTGTAACCCGATTACAACAATATAAAATAATTAATTGTGATCCGGTTGCAACTCCCAACATTGATAACGGAAAGTTGTCATTCTATTCCCCAGTATTTTTAAAGTAACTGGACCCCAAAAATTCTCGAAATTTGTCGTTTCCAAGAGGCCCATTGATGTGCAAAATGCACCTACTATATGCAGCGGAAATAGTCAGTTTATTCCAAACATTTTCAATGTAATTGGAACCGCAAAACCTAGCCACAACAAATGTCATTTCTAAGAAGCCCGTTGATGTGCAAAATGCACCCACTATAGTACGTAACGGAAATCGTCTTTATATTCCAAGCCTTTCAGTGTTCAATGTAATTAGAACCCCAAGAAAATTGCGACAACAAAAGTCGTTTCTAAGAAATCCGTTGATGTGGGAGATGCACCTCTATCGCAACGGCAATTGTTCCTTTATTTTTCAAACATTCAAATGTAACAGAAACCGCGAAAACAGATAAGCGATTCTCACCAGAAACCCATTGAAAAGTGCAGTCTTGCATTTTTCTCTAGTTTTCTTGTGAGAATCTAGGGAACGTCCATCCTAAGAAAAATTAAGAACGCCAGTAGTATTTTAACTCAATGAAGCGGTCGGATCGGGTTTTGGAAAAGTAGTGGCAATTAAAAGAAATTCTGTTTTTGGTGTTTAAATAAAAGTAATTTCAGCTTTCTTGCGCATGAATATTAAAAGAAATTCTGTTTTTTGAAGTTTAAATTATAAAACTTGATTTTAAAAGAGTGTTAAATCTTAAAAGAATAAAGTGAAACTATACTGTTTGTTTAACCTAATTGTAGTAGCAATTAAAAGAAATTCTGTTTTTGGTGTTTAAATAAAAGTAATTTCAGCTTTCTTGCGCAAGAATATTAAAAGAAATTCTGTTTTTTGAAGTTTAAATTATAAAACTTGATTTTAAAAGAGTGTTAAATCTTAAAAGAATAAAGTGAAACTGTACTGTTTGTTTAACCTAATTGTAGTAGCAATTAAAAGAAATTCTGTTTTTGGTGTTTAAATAAAAGTAATTTCGGCTTTCTTGAATATAAATATTGATGTTTAAATCTTAAAATTGTTGTTTAACCTACCTCCCAAAATAAGGCGCTACTCTCGAAAGAGCACGGTAGTGGCCCACAACATGAGCTTCCTAATTGGGTCGGGCGTAGGACATGGGATTATCGTATTATCGTAACACGTTATCCTAATGCACGTGGGGCTTAGAAGCGGTATCGGTAATGCACGCGACATAATCGATTTTATTGGTTGAAGTTAATTTGGGTTCCGTTCGGTGGAAGTTGATCGCAGGGTTTTCAGATCATACATATTCGGATTTTGTTCTGAAAACAAAGGTAAGGATTCAAGTTCAATATATTTTTTCGATGTGACAATAGGTCTGTATGTTTGAAAGTCAAGTAAAAATCCAGTTAAAATTCGTTAACTGCTGTTAAGTAAAAAATAGTAAAGAAGTGGGGAATTCAAACCAGGGGCGGTTTCAGAGGGGGGTAATTGGGTAATTACCCCCCCCTAAGAATTTTCGTTCGCTTATTTATTTTTATTCTTAAAAATTACCACAATTTCAAACAAGCAAGATAAGTTATGGTGAATCTAGTCGGCGATATATGACGGTGAATTTTTCCAAAACTGCTGGAGTGTCGTGGAAGGGACCGATACCCGAGACTCCCGCTAATATGGCACGCTATGGCTGATTCCACACGAGCACACACGACACGATAAGAGTCGGCTGCAAAGTGGTTTATGAAGAAGAGGGTGAGAGAGGACGATGGGGAGGGCACACAAATTTGAATGATCTTTTCAGCAGATTTTTATCTGTGTTTGCTTGAATATCTGACCATTTTGTAAAAAAATTAAAAAGCGGTTCCAAAATGGCGCCCGATTTTTTCAATTGCGTTCCCCGACCCACCGACATGGGCATCAAATGGAAGGGCATGACAGATAGAATACAATTAGTTGTGTCGCGTCATTCCAAATTCAAAATGGCGGATTACTTTTTTCCTCACAACCCCCTCAGAATAGGTATCAAATGAAAGGGTATGGCGATTGTAATGCAGTAATCTGTCTGACGTCATTTTGATTCTAATATGGCGGCCACCACAAAATGGCGAAAAACATATAATAGACTAAAAAGTAGGAAAGAAAATTTATGTAATATGTTTTATCAAATCAATATAAATAAATATATGGGTTCATTTGCTTCCTTTGCCTATCTATACTATTATATAAAGAGAAAAGATTTGATTGTTTGTTTGTTCCGGATAAACTCAAAAACTACCGAACCGATTTTAAAAATTCTGTCGCCAATAGAAAGCTCTATTATCAGCGAGGAACATGGGGTATACTCGTATATGACCGAAATTCAAAATGGAAGCAGAAATATGGTTGAATTTGCCAATTTTATTCCGATTCCAATGAAAGTGGGTATCTAGAGGTTTTTAAGGTCGCAAATAACGAATTCGATTCCAATGAAAATCGGTATCTCAAATTTTTTAAGGTAACAAATAATGAATTTATGATCAGAAATTATAAATTCAAAATGGCCGTGCCAATAGGGCGGACGAATTTTGTTAAATTTGTTCCGATTCCAATTAAATTGGATATATAGGGGTTTATAACGTCGCAAATAACGAATTTTTGGTCAAAACTTATAAATTCTAAATGGCCGACGAATTTTCAAATCGTGTTCCGATCCCAATGAAAATCGGTGACTGGGGTTTTTTAAGGTAGCAAATAACGAATTTATGATCAAAACTTATAAATTCAAAATTGTCGGACCAATATAACGGACGAATTTTGCCAACTAAGTGTCATTTCCCGGTTAACTGTATGTAGATTGGTCAAGCGTTGGAAAATCGGAAAATCTTGACATTCTAGCTACAAATGGAAAAACATTGAACATAGTGTATCCTGAAGCTCTCTAAGCAATCGGTTCAGAATGGATCAACAAGGTTTTTTTGGTGAGATGGTAAGGAGAAGCGGAAATGTGGGATTTATATGGGTTCCAGCTAGTTGTATATAATTTAAGACAATCGTCGGAACTGACACGCACTTTTAATTTTTTTTGATGTTGATTGTTTTGTATTTATGGAATAAAAAAATATTTAAGTTTTTTTTTTATAAAATTACCCCCCCTAAACCAGTTGGCTGGAAACGCCCCTGATTCAAACAAACAGTTCTCGAGTAAAAGTCAAGTAAAAATTTAGTGTATCTTTCGAAATGTTCCGGGGGAAATGTTTACAGTAGTATTTTTCACAATTTCACAACAAAATGCAATGCCATCTGAGTTTACTAGAATTTACTTCTGCTCAAGAGCTCGTGTAAAAAATAGTAAGAGGGGAAATATGTATAAAGTTTTTACTCGACATCTAAAACAAACAGCTGTGAAGTAAAAACTTTTTACTAAAAGTAAAAAGTTTTTTCAAACATACAGACCTAAAGTCTACAACTTTTTTTTTCATAATTAAACACATAGGTAAAAAGCATTCACTAATTCTTATTAATAAGTTTCAATACATATTTTGGTATATATCTATAAGTGGGGCTCCAGACTTAATCGGCTCCAAAAAAAATTCCACCCGCCTAGATAATTTCATTGTGAAATAATTGGTAATTTGAGGTGGGGTAGGGGTTTTTAAGAAAAAAAATTTAATACGGAATATAACTGAAATTCTCAAGGCTACTTTCTAATTAGGGGCATTCATGAATTACGTGAGGTGATTTTGGCGATTTGGCGAAGAGTAAGACCAATCTTGATTGCATCAGCTACAGCTGGATGAAATGGTGTTGCCTTAGAAATCAAATCTGCGTATTCCAAGGATTCGTTTGGGAATAGACCACATTTCGTATGTACCACGTAATAGCTTCGGACATAAAATTTGTTAAAATATGTCCGTAAAGAATTATTATCTTTTCTGCGATGGCGATAAATATAGAACATGGAATAAATATATAACATGTGAAGAATTCTTCTACACTTTCAGATGGATGATTTGATCTGTGCTTCTGCCTTGCAGTAACTGCGAAGATGCCTGAGAACTCTGTTAAGGCGTCAATACTGTGAGATTGGAGCAATTCCGATAATTTGCCAATAGGATCGGGTACTGTGGTTATATTCATGTTTAATTCCTGAAGTTTATTACAAACGTATTCAAGCTTATCCGAATATCGGTGAGCTTAGGGTCTCAGAACTTAAATTTAGGATTTTTGAATCCAAGTTTGATAACATTAAATGCATTCTGTGAATAATTTCTAAGACGATACCAAAGCGCGAGTTCTATTTTTTTCTTCGTAACTAAAAATATGTACGAAAAACAAATTCTGTAAACCATGTCGGTAAAGTAGATCTGGCAAACCACTTTAAATTCTAACCTCTACCCGCGCCCCGACCAAATTTTTTGCGCCCCCTTGGAAAAATTTCTGCCGGTGCCTATGGGTTTTATAAAATATTGTGCAAAACAAGGAGCAAAAGTTGACGGTGTAATTTGGGGAATCAGACTAGGAAAGAAATAATGTTTAAAATTAATAAGACTTAACATTTGCTCGAGTACTTTTTCTATACTAACCTCACTTCCCTGGTAGGCATTCTTGTACATATTTAGCTCTCTATTCTCAGAAAATTTAAAAGATGCATCACTTAAATGCAATACTTACTATAATGTTAACCGAAAAATCTTTTTTAAGTAAAATATTCGTCACTTTCCGCTGTCTATTCTCACTTCCTGTCTAGAAATCAGCATAATTAGCCTTCACCTGCTAGGTGCATAATTAATATAGAATTAAGTTAGAGTTGGTCAATTTTATAAGCTCAAGTAATAAAAACATAAATTCAATTTGTAAAACATTTTTTTTATTCGATTCCGAAGTATAAATCATATTTCGCGAACCTCAAATCTGCCGCCGGAAACAAAATGTAGCATAATGCCTTAAATACGAAAAGTAATCTAAAAAGAATATTCCATTTCATCGGAAAAATAATATGCCCGCATGCAACAAAAAAGCAAAATCATGACCTGCGACAATTCACCATTTCAAATAACCATATAAAAAATTGGAAATTAAAAAACCCATCCGGCGGTGCCCTGCGCCTGAGGCCTTGGCTAATCAAATACAATTCAAATAGATTATGTCCCACGCACCTGAAATCTTAGGCCGGGAAATCCGAAATGTAGCGGAATGAAAGAATATTCCATTTCATCGGAGAAATATCCTTGAATGCCTGAAAACAACAGAAAAACAAAATCATGACCTGCCACAATGGTAATTAACAAAAAAATCCATCCTGCGCGTGAGCACTTGGCTATTCAAAAAAAATTGTGTCGTCTGCTGCCTGGCTGGTAAGGCAAAGTAAGTGAGGGGTGGAGCAGGCCAAAAAATACATTTCGTCCGTGTGGAATGAAGCTCCGTAGCCACCATGCCCTTCCTCTCTTCCTTTATCAATCAACAGAGAACTTGGGGAAATGCGCGGAGAGCTTTGTGGAATGTGTATTCTAAAGCTTCGCCTTAGGAATCGAAACAAATCCTACCCAGCAATTTGCTGGTGCCAAAATTTTGTATGAAGCGGAACATCTGTATTACAGATAGTTAAGTCTGTGGTATTATTTTTATCTGCGCAATTGCCCTGCTGCTGTTTCATGATCGCTGTTTTGAAATGAATGAAAAATGCTTATCCTCTAATTTCTATTCATAATATAATTCACATGTGAGAAGGTGAACATCAACTATAAAAGCTGGGGCGCAAGCTAGATTATCTGCTCACTCAGCATATTCAAAGTGAATAGTAAGCACATCGTGCAATTGAAAGTTAGAACCTCGGGTAATTGAACAGTTAACGAAAATGGCTCCAGTGAGTAAATTAATTGATAGTGCTAAATCAGCTTTTAGTGCTACGCAAAATAACTGGGAACTAATAGAACAAGCTATTAAAGAGTGCGGTGTGAGTTTAAGATTTTTGAATCGATTTTTAAAGAATATCACATCGACAAGCAAGCGTCATCACGTGGGTAATGGTATAAACCTAATACAAGGCTACCGTACCAAACTGAAACATTTGCGGTTAGCGAAAGGTGCAGGCTTCCCCAAAAACGAGCCAACTGGAGTTCAACCAGAGTGAAATGGATAGATGTACAATCAGCCTTTAACAATCGGTATGGAGAACTTTTGTATATGTATATTTTTCATTTTTTCATTTATAGTATTAGGACGGGTGTTATCATCAATATTGCGCATAAGGATCCAGGGGGGTTCTTAGAAGACTGCAGCGGATTTTTCAGGCGACATATTAACAACGCTTTGAAGCACGAACCCGCCCTCAAAGTGAATGCTGTGTTTTGTGGCAAATTTAAAATCATCAAGGCAGATGAAGAGGTGTTTGAATTCAAGTACATGAACACAAAGAATGCCCCCATATACCGAACCACTGATATTAATACATGGTTTGAGCAAAATGTTCGAGATCTGGTGATTAAAAAACTGGAAGAGTTCCAAGAAAAGGATAGTGGCTGGGCTTTATCGGCAATAATCAACTTGACTATTAACATTAACAAGTTCACACCTCAGCTAGGATCTTCTTATATTGAGCTGCCGCGACAAATTATGCTTAAAGAGGCCTGCATCAACGTTCAAAATGAGGACAACGGTTGTTTCGCCTGGGCCGTGGTTTCAGCATTGCATCCAGTTGAGGAACATTCATATCGTGTGACAAAGTACCCTCACTATTCCAACGTTCTGAACACCAATGATATTGTATTTCCGATGACAATGAAGCAGATCCCTCGATTTGAGAGGCAAAATAATCTGTCGGTGAATGTATACATTTTAGAAAAAGGGAAGAAAGACAATTTTAAAGTCCTACCAATATGCCTAACTATGGAGAAGAAGGAGAAGCATGTGAACCTGCTAATGATACAGAATGTTTATTATGTTGATGATGCTGAAGGGGAGGAGAAGGAGGAAGAGGATGAGGAACCCATCACATACCACTTCGTTTGGATCAAGAACCTCTCCCGGCTGCTATCATCACAGCTGTTGAAAAATGATCACCAAAAATACTTTTGCGATCGCTGTCTCCACTACTTTTACTCGTCCAATGCATTGCAGCAGTACCTAGAGGACTGCAAGAAGCTGAATGAATGCAGAATCCGGCTACCAACGGAGGACCAAAAGGATGTTAGATTTTACAATTATAAAAATAAAGTACAAGCTCCGTTTGCCGTTTGTTATTTACGCAGATTTAGAATGTCTATTAGTAGAATGAATGGATAGAAATAAGTATCAAAATCATATACCATGTAGTGTGAGCTTTTATGTTAAGTGTTCATATGACCCCACGCTATCGTTTTTCAGGTCTTCCCGTGGTGAAGACTGCATTGAGTGGTTTGTGCGTGAATTGGAGAAGTTTGCTAAAGATGTAGAAACCGTTTTTCTTCACCCGCTCCCCATGGACACGATGAGTGCACAAGAGATTGAGTTTTTTGAGGGCGCCTCACTCTGTCATATATGTGAGAATCCATTTACGACAGATGATAAGAAGGCGCGCGATCATTGCCATCTAACAGGTAAGTACAGAGGTCCAGCACATGAGGGGTGTAATATAAACTTTAAAGATAGTCACACCATCCCTGTTATTTTTCACAACCTTAGCGGCTACGATTCACATTTTATTATTAAAATATAGCTTCCGATCTCCAAGGTCGCGTCGATCTCCTGCCTATTAACAAAGAACAGTACATCTCATTCACAAAGCATTTAGATGAATATCCGATCAAATTTAGATTCATTGATTCCTTTAAATTCATGGCAAGTAGCCTTGATACTCTATCCTCTTATTTAAACAGTTATCACATTTTACAATCACAGTTCCCAAATTTATTAGATAAACAGTTTAATTTCCTTACACGGAAAGGGGTATATCCCTAGGATTATTTTAATTTCACATCCAAATTTGTAGAGACCAAACTTCCTGATATTTCTCAATTTTATAATAAATTAAATGACACCAATATTAGTCAAGAAGATTATACACATGCCTGCAATATTTGGAATGAATTGGGTATTCAATGTTTGGGCGAATATTCCGACTTATATTTAAAGACAGATGTCTTACTCTTGGCGGATGTTTTTGAACAATTCCGTGAAAGCTGTCACCAAACGTATGGACTAGATCCTGCTCACTATTATACGCTTCCAGGTTATACTTGGGATGCCATGTTAAAATATACTGACGTTACATTAGAACTATTAACCGACATAGATATGCTCATGTTTGTAGAGAGAGATATTCGCGGCGGCCTTAAGCCCGGTACCCACTTGTTGCAAGGCAGCGTATAGTATCCCCGTATCGTTTCAATTTTTGATTGATACGAATAAAACAGGAACCCAAATTTTTCGAGTATCATCACTGCGTTCCGAATCATCCAGCCTGTATCATGATTGATACGGGAGCGTGATACGGTTATCTGGTCAGTGTCTGATTTCAAGTGGCGATGAGAAAACAGCAGCAAGTAGCAGCAGCCGCGTATGTTTTCATTAATTACGTATTATCAAAAAAAACATTTTTTTTTAAATAATTCTTTAAATTTGCATGTGCGCACGTTATTAACAAAGATCACTAAATAGTGGAGGAAGATGCAACGGCAACGAGGCAACGGGATGCGCGCACGCCCGTCCACACTACATCCTAAAGCGTATCGTATCATTCCTTTGATGTGACGGAGAAAAACCGCTAAATGAGAGATCGGGTTCGTGTTGTATCTTTTCGCACATTTTGATACGGAGCATTGTAAATTTTTTAGAAAAAAATTTAAAGATCGGGGATATGATACGCCAGTTTGCAACAAGTGGGTATCGGGCTTTAGCCGATGCTCGAAACGATACGCAAGGGCCAACAATAAATACATGGCGGACCATAATCCATCCCTTGAGTCAGTTTTCCTCATGTATAATGATATTAATAACCAATATGGCTGGGCGATGTCTCAACTTCTACCTCACAGCGGCTTCAAGTGGGTGGAAAATGTAGATAGCTTTAAGGTTGAAGACGTGCCCGAAGATTCGTCTACAGGTTACATTTTGGAAGTGGATCTAGAATATCCCCATGAAATTCACGACCTCCATAAAGATCTCCCTTTTTGCTCCGAACATAAAGCACCTCCTGGTTCAAAACAGAGTAAACTTTTAGCTACTGTTGAGAATAAAATAAAATATGTTTTACATTACAGAAATTTAAAACAAGCACTCCTTCACGGATTAAAATTAAAAAAAATTCATAAAATTCTTCAATTCAGTCAATCTACGTGGCTCAAATCATACATTGATCTCAACACTCATCTTCGAGCATTACCTAAAAATGATTTCGAGAAAAATCTCTTTAAACTTATGAATAATGCAGTCTTTGGTAAAACCATGGAGAATGTTACGAAACATAGTATTGTTAAGCTGGTAACCAAATGGTTGGGAAGATACGGTGCTGAAGCACTCATTTCAAAGCCCGAATTCAAAGCATCAACAATTTTCAATGAGAACCTGGTAGCCATTGAACTTAAAAAAACTGAAATTTATTTTAATAAGCCCATATATGTAGGTATGTGTATTCTAGACTTGGCTAAGACTTCAATTTACGATTTCCATTATAACTACATGATCCCTCAATTTAATTCCAAGTGTACAGTTTGCTACACTGATACAGATTCCCTCATTTATGAAGTTACCTGCACCGATTTATATGAAATAATTAAACGCGATTGCCATACCCATTTCGATACAAGTGACTATCCACCCAATAACATCTGGGGTATCCCTCTAGTTAATAAAAAAGTGCTGGGCCTCATGAAAGATGAAAATAATGGTAGCATAATGACAGAGTTTGTCGGTCTAAGGTCAAAGATGTATGCGGTCCGGGTAGATGGTGAAGATAACTGCAAAAAATCCAAAGGTGTGAAAAGAAACATTGTCAAAAATCGAATTACTTTTAATTATTATAAAGAATGTTTAGATAAAAATATAGAGAAAATAGTACACGAAAATTTAATTCTGAGCCAAAAACATCAAGTAAGCACAGTTACGCAGTCCAAAATCGCGCTAAGCCCACATGATGACAAGAGATATTTAATGAAGAATTCCTATGAAACGTTACCGTGGGGTCATTATAGTATAATAGAAGTAGATTAATTGTACAGTAGATTAATATAAATTAGGTTAACATATATAAATATAAGAGCATATTATAAGAAATAAAAACTGGAATTTAATCAATAATTTACCCATAAGATTGATGTTTGGTGGTTTAAACTATTAACGGTTTTATGCCTGGACTTGTTACGTTACAGGGTTACTAGTGTTATTGGATGATTGAAGATTGAGGTATAAAATGTGGGTAGTCCTAATGACCGATGAATTGAAATGTTTTGACCAGGTAGACCAGATAGACCAGATAGACCAGGTAGACCAGGTAGACCAGGTAGACCAGATAGACCAGGTAGACCAGATAGACCAGATAGACCAGATAGACCAGGTAGACCAGATAGACCAGGTAGACCAGATAGACCAGATAGACCAGATAGACCAGGTAGACCAGGTAGACAGATATAGGTAGGTAGGCACCTACACAGCTATACAGGTAGACAGCTACACATCCACACTGCTATACAGGCAGGCTGGTCTGGTCTGGTCTGTCTGGTCTGTCTGATCAATCCTCCCAGTCTGTCTACCTGTTACCTGGAGCTGATAAAATCTCTAATTTATCCAGCGGATTGGTTGATAAATATTTTCAGTTGCATATTGAAATTAAAATTGAAAATTGATTATAGTTATGGAGGATTAGAAGAAAAACAAATAAAAATATGATTATAAAATTTATTGATATAAAATGTGCTTATTTATTACAGCTATTTAAATTAAAATTATAATACCATTAAAAGCTGAAGTATTCATACGCATAATTTTTAGGACCCCACACACAAATCGCCATATATAACTACCTTTGTCAAAACATTTCAATTCATCGGTCATTAGGACTACCCACATTTTATACCTCAATCTTCAATCATCCAATAACACTAGTAACCCTGTTACGTAACAAGTCCAGGCATAAAACCGTTAATAGTTTAAACCACCAAACATCAATCTTATGGGTAAATTATTGATTAAATTCCAGTTTTTATTTCTTATAATATGCTCTTATATTTATATATGTTAACCTAATTTATATTAATCTACTGTACAATTAATCTACTTCTATTATACTATAATGACCCCACGTTAACGTTTCATAGGAATTCTTCATTAAATATCTCTTGTCATCATGTGGGCTTAGCGCGATTTTGGACTGCGTAACTGTGCTTACTTGATGTTTTTGGCTCTGAATTAAATTTTCGTGTTCTATTTTCTCTATATTTTTATCTAAACATTCTTTATAATCATTTAAAGTAATTCGATTTTTGACAATGTTTCTTTTCACACCTTTGGATTTTTTGCAGTTATCTTCACCATCTACCCGAACCGCATACATGTTTGACCTTAGACCGACAAACTCTGTCATTATGCTACCATTATTTTCATCTTTCATGAGGCCCAGCACTTTTTTATTAACTAGAGGGATACCCCAGATGTTATTGGGTGGATAGTCACTTGTATCGAAATGGGTATGGCAATCGCGTTTAATTATTTCATATAAATCGGGGCAGGTAATTTCATAAATGAAGGAATCTGTATCAGTGTAGCAAACTGTACACTTGGAATTAAATTGAGGGATCATGTAGTTATAATGGAAATCGTAAATTAAAGTCTTAGCCAAGTCTAGAATACACATACCTACATATATGGGCTTATTAAAATAAATTTCAGTTTTTTAAGTTCAATGGCTACCAGGTTCTCATTGAAAATTGTTGATGCTTTGAATTCGGGCTTTGAAATGAGTGCTTCAGCACCGTATCTTCCCAACCATTTGGTTACCAGCTTAACAATATATGTTTCCTAACATTCTCCATGGTTTTACCAAAGACTGCATTATTCATAAGTTTAAAGAGATTTTTCTCGAAATCATTTTTAGATAATGCTCGAAGATGAGTGTTGAGATCACTGTATGATTTGAGCCACGTAGATTGACTGAATTGAAGAATTTTATGAATTTTTTTTAATTTTTACCGTGAAGGAGTGCTTGTTTTAAATTTCTGTAATGTAAAACATATTTTATTTTATTCTCAACAGTAGCTAAAAGTTTACTCTGTTTTGAACCGGGAGGTGCTTTATGTTCGGAGCAAAAAGGGAGATCTTTATGGAGGTCGTGAATTTCATGGGGATATTCTAGATCCACTTCCAAAATGTAACCTGCAGAAGAATCTTCGGACACGTCTTCAACCTTAAAGCTATCTACATTTTCCACCCACTTGAAGCCGCTGGGAGGTAGAAGTTGAGACATCGCCCAACCATATTGGTTATTAATATCATTATACATGAGGAAAACTGACTCAAGGGATGGATTATGGTCCGCCATGTATTTATTGTTGGCCCTTGCGTATCGTTTCGAGCATCGGCTAAGGCCGCCGCGAATACCTCTCTCTACAAACATGAGCATATCTATGTCGGTTAATAGTTCTAATGTAACGTCAGTATATTTTAACATGGCATCCCAAGTATAACCTGGAAGCGTATAATAGTGAGCAGGATCTAGTCCATACGTTTGGTGACTGCTTTCACGGAATTGTTCAAAAACATCCGCCAAGAGTAAGACATCTGTCTTTAAATATAAGTCCGAATATTCGCCCAAACATTGAATACCGAATTCATTCCAAATATTGCAGGCATGTGTATAATCTTCTTGACTAATATTGGTGTCATTTAATTTATTATAAAATTGAGAAATATCAGGAAGTTTGGCCTCTACAAATTTGGATGTGATATTAAAATAATCGTAGGGATATACCCCTTTCCGTGTTAGCAAATTAAACTGTTTATCTAATAAAGGGAATTGTGATTGTAAAATGTGATAACTGTTTAAATAAGAGGATAGAGTATCAAGGCTACTTGCCATGAATTTAAAGGAATCAATGAATCTAAATTTGATCGGATATTCATCTAAATGCTTTGTGAATGAGATGTACCGTTCTTTGTTAATAGGCAGGAGATCGACGCGACCTTGGAGATCGGAAGCTATATTTTTAATTATAAAATGTGAATCGTAGCCGCTAAGGTTGTGAAAAATAACAGGGATGGTGTGACTATCTTTAAAGTTTATATTACACCCCTCAAGTGCTGGACCTCTGTACTTACCTGTTAGATGGCAATGATCGCGCGCCTTGTTATCATCTGTCGTAAATGGTTTCTCACATATATGACAGAGTGAGGCGCCCTCAAAAAACTCAATCTCTTGTGCACTCATCGTGTCCATGGGGAGCGGGTGAAGAAAAACGGTTTCTACATCTTTAGCAAACTTCTCCAATTCACGCACAAACCACTCAATGCAATCCTCACCACGGTAAGACCTGAAAAACGATAGCGTGGGGTCATATGAACACTTAACATAAAAGCTCACACTACATGGTATATGATTTTGATACTTATTTCTATCCATACATTCTACTAATAGACATTCTAAATCTGCGTAAATAACAAACGGAGCTTGTACTTTATTTTTATAATTGCAAAATCTAACATCCTTTTGGTCCTCCGTTGGTAGCCGGATTCTGCATTCATTCAGCTTCTTGCAGTCCTCTAGGTACTGCTGCAATGCATTGGACGAGTAAAAGTAGTGGAGACAGCGATCGCAAAAGTATTTTTGATGATCATTTTTCGACAGCTGTGCAGCAGCCGGGAGAGGTTCTTGATCCAAACGAAGTGGTATGTGATGGGTTCCTCATCCTCTTCCTCCTTCTCCTCCCCTTCAGCATCATCAACATAATAAACATTCTGTATCATTAGCAGGTTCACATGCTTCTCCTTCTTCTCCATAGTTAGGCATATTGGTAGGACTTTAAAATTGTCTTTCTTCCCTTTTTCTAAAATGTATACATTCACCGACAGATTATTTTGCCTCTCAAATCGAGGGATCTGCTTCATTGTCATCGGAAATACAATATCTTTGATGTTCAGAACGTTGGAATAGTGAGGGTACTTTGTCACACGATATGAATGTTCCTCAACTGGATGCAATGCTGAAACCACGGCCCAGGCGAAACAACCGTTGTCCTCATTTTGAACGTTGATGCAGGCCTCTTTAAGCATAATTTGTCGCGGCAGCTCAATATAAGAAGATCCTAGCTGAGGTGTGAACTTGTTAATGTTAATAGTCAAGTTGATTATTGTCGATAAAGCCCAGCCACTATCCTTTTCTTGGAACTGTTCCAGTTTTTTAATCACCAGATCTCATACATTTTGCTCAAACCATGAATTAATATCAGTGTTTCGGTATAGGGGGGCATTCTTTGTGTTCATGTACTTGAATTCAAACACCTCTTCATCTGCCTTGATGATTTTAAATTCGCCACAAAACACAGCATTCACTTTGAGGGCGGGTTCGTGCTTCAAAGCGTTGTTAATATGTCGCCTGAAAAATGAAATGTACTTCACGGTTTACGATGACAGATATGTACATCTACATTCGTTAAAAACGTACGTCGATCTACGTCTATTATAGTTCAGGCTTAATACTATAAATGAAAAAATGAAAAATATTCCTATACAAAAGTTCTCCATACCGATTGTTAAAGGCTGATTGTACATCTATCCATTTTACTCTGGTTAAACTCCAGTTGGCTCGTTTTTGGGGGAAGCCTGCACCTTTCGCTAACCGCAAATGTTTCAGTTTGGTACGGTAGCCTTGTATTAGGTTTATACCATTACACACGTGATGACGCTCGCTTGTCGATGTGATATTCTTTAAAAATCGATTCAAAAATCTTAAACTCACACCGCACTCTTTAATAGCTTGTTCTATTAGTTCCCAGTTATTTTGCGCAGCACTAAAAGCTGATTTAGCACTATCAATTAATTTACTCACTGGAGCCATTTTCGCTAACTGTTCAATTACTCGAGGTTCTAACTTTCAATTGCACGATGTGCTTACTATTCACTTTGAATACGATGAGTGAGCAGATAATGTAGCTTGCGCCCCAGCTTTTATAGTTGATGTTCACCTTCTCACATGTGAATTATATTATGAATAGAAATTTGAATAAAGCTGGATAAGCATTTTTCATTCATTTCAAACCAGCGATCATGAAACAGCAGCAGGGCAATTGCGCAGATAAAAATAATACTCTGCTCAATTACATCACGGCTATTCTGTGCAGCATTAAAAGCAGATTTAGCACTGTTAATTAATTCCTTCGCAAGAGCCATTTTAACTTTAAACTCAAAGAACTGAGGGGAATCTTGCTTCCACTCTCCTTTTAACAATCAAACTGCTGGTGAATCAAATTTCCAACCCTCCAACTTTGTTTCATATGTGCAGCTGCATCCGGAGAGTTTACTCATAGAAGGCCTAACCAATTATTAAACAATTGCAAATGACACATGCACCCACAGACATGATTTTAGGGAAAACCGACAAATATATAAATATTATAAAAGTTGATTCATACTCCTCATACGTAGTTGTGCAATATCAGTTAACTAAACAAAAAAATCAGAATAACGACAGATGATGAAATTACGCCACCTATGTTTAATATATTAGAGAAGGAACCGCCTTGCCGGTTTCAAAAGACTTGCACCTGATCAGAATTTTTCTATGTTTATTTTATGAAACTGGCCCACACTAAATTCGCTGCATATCAATTTCAATATATGGAGCAAACTTCCCCATTGTTTATCGCAATAAACTTTCGAGGCATGAAAGACTTTGGAATTTTGCACCCACATACACCAGATCAAAATTGTCTTTGAATATTTTAGAAACGTAATCCGCAATTAAAATTCGTTCATCGGATCTAATAAGTCTTTAAAGTGTTCAATTTTAATATGTATTTAAAAATATGATTTATCCACACTGTAAAAAATTTCTGTGGTAATTTTACAAAAAATATATTGGAAGTTTTATTCACAAGCAGTTTTGTAAATTTGCAATATGTATTATTAGGAATATTCCTAATCTACTATACGTATTTTTACTAACTGTTTAGTAAATATACATTATTTGTGGGATGTAAAAATACAATCAATATTGGAGCTTTCTCTTCATAGTTTTGTAAATTTCCAAAATTCTTGTTGCAACTTTTTACCAGAGAGAGACGAAAAGGGAAAAACCCAAAGCTGAAGATTACCGCCCTGTGCCAATGTGCTTGGCCCTGCCTGAAATATTTCCAAGCGCCAAAGTTTATTCTTAGTTAATGCCCACTCCCTATATATACATAAAAAATTAACATTTTGCTCACAATGCCTATCAAAATTTCTTGGCTGTTACAAGAACTGTCCAGACCCTGACAAAGTCAAAGGTCTGGCCTTAACTTAAAAGCAATGGGTTTATATGCTTAGTATTCCATTGTTACCTGTGAATTATATCCACTACTATCCACTATCCGATAACCGATTTGTAATTTTACTGAAAATTTATGTTCTAAAATTACGCCTGTGTAGTAAAATTACAGTACAAAGTGTTAGGATTTTTTCAGTACATAACATTGACAAATATATAAGAAATACTGTAATTTTCCTACATAAACGATTTAGAAAAATACACAACATTGTGTAAAATATAGGTCACATTCATGTAATCAACATTTACGTTATGCAGTATTGGAGATTTCCAATTTCATTTTGTGAAGTTACAAAATTTATAGTAAAATTACAATAATTGTGTAGTAAATTAGTATTTCATATCGCGATTTGTAATTTTACTGTACATTTGCACTGTGAATTTACATATTTTTTTACAGTGCAGTACATTCCACACAGAATAATTACATCATAAGTCCGACGAAATTGAGAATCTTTGATGTTGTTGTTGTTATGCAATAAGAATTTATTGGAAACATGATAATAACAACAATAATAATGATCTAACAACTCTGTATATATTTTATGGTCCGAATCAGAATTATTTCCTTCTTCCGAGATATTTATAATGCATATGCTGCAATTGCATAAACCATGTGCATAAATTTATCGTACAAACAAAAACAAAAGCCCCAGCAACACCAATGACGTATTATTTTCAAGCACCATTCTTATCATCAGCTCAAATTAGAATCGGCATTTGCGAAGGCCTGTTGTTTTGTTACAATTTTGTTTTGACATATTTTTTGCTGTTGTTGTTGTTGCCGTAAAGAATGAAAACGGCTGGGCTGGACCGAGTTCTTGTTATTGTTTGGTTTGTTAAGACATTCCGCTAGGTAAAATTTTTATCTGAGGCCATGGGCAGCATGGTCGAAAGAAAATAAAAATTCTATTTTTGATCGCTCGAGCGCTTGTATACACAAATTAAATAAGAACACACAGAAGCCTCGACAGCCTCGCGGCTGCGATACAGGTCTCTTAAGCTACCGATCCCAGGTTCAAATCCCAGCAAAGCCCGAGCAGCACAACTTTGACTTTTTAATTTCGCAACATTTGCAGCATTAACAAATTCTCGCGACAGGTGACGTCTTATCATGTGACGTCTGACTAACCGAGCGATCAACACCGTCCAACATCGCCTGCCTCCGTACCCCTACTCCGTACTCCACACCAATACTCCGTACCCATACCCCGCCCCCGTACCTCGCCCCCGTACCTCGCCCCGTACCCCTTCAGCCTTACAACGACCGATGACGTCATCATCATCATTGCACTACTGTCTGTGACGTCACAAACCAATTGGCACAGCACAGAAAATCCAAGATGGCGGAAAATGTGAATTTAGACCCCCTTGTAAAAATGTATGGAATTTTTGCCCCGAACCGGCATTGGTTATCTACTTACCCCACATGAAATTAATAAAAATTCATTGGAAACATCAAAAATCGATTAATTACGAATAATCACATTGATATAAATTGAATTTAGAAGCTAGTAAACAGCTGTAAGCTGGTAAACGTAAAATATATTAGTAAAAAACGAACTTTGCCATGAACCGGATAAATACAATCGGCCATGTTTTTTGGGGTACATTTGAGAGCAGCGCCACCAATAATCAAACGAAAATTGACAACACGGAGTTTTGTCTCCTTGTATAGCCTCCATGGAATTGCTATTGGGCGGTAATTGGAGGGACTGCTGGAGTCACATTTTTTCGGTATGGGCTGAACATGTGCAAGTTTCCAAGAGTCAGGATAAACTCAGGAGAAATATGACAGAACAAAAAGTTTGCACAGAGGCTGAGCCAAAGGTGAGTCGCTTTTTTTAAAGGGATACGGGGTATATTATCGGGTTCAGTGGATTTGTTGAGGCACCTTGAGGCACCTGCACACCTCGCGAGTCCTGAAGAATACCCTGCCCATTGAATGGGCGTTGTGCTCGAGGACCGTGGGTAGCGTACCAGTTTCGGGTAAAGTTTAAAAGTTACGTGTCTGCCCAGTTTGAAAAATATGGTTTCGAGAAAAACGCGTTTAAAGTTTAAGTTATACCACAGACTTAACTATCTGTAATACAGATGTTCCGCTTCATACAAAATTTTGGCACCAGCAAATTGCTGGGTAGGATTTGTTTCGATTCGTAAGGCGAAGCTTTAGAATACACATTCCACAAAGCTCTCCGCGCATTTCCCCAAGTTCTCTGTTGATAGACAAAGGAAGAGAGGCAGGGCATGGTGGCTACGGAGCTTCATTCCACACGGACGAAATGTAGTTTTTCGCCTGCTCCACCTCTCACTCACTTTGCCATATCAGCCAGGCAGCAGACGAGACAATTTTTTTGTTCTCACGCGCAGGATGAATTTTTTTTCATAGCCATTATGGCAGGTCATGATTTTGTTTTTTTCTTGTTTTCAGGCATATATGAATATTTCTCCAATGAAATGGAATATTCTTTTTAGATAACTTTTCATGTTCCAGGTAGGGATGGACGATATGCATCGATGTTTCGGAAACATTCGATGTATAAACCCGATGCATCGAACTGAACCGATGTTTTATTAATGCTTCGATATATTCGATGCATCGATGTTTTTTATCCGATGCATCGAATTGGAAATATGCTTTGCCTTTGTTCAGTATTCTTATACGCGAATCGAAAATTCAACTCAATCTCAACTCAACTTTTCAAGGTCCACGTGGTAACTGCTAGAGTATCACACATAAAACTGAATACAGAATTGAGCGATCATAAGCACCGATAAATGCCAAATGATACAAAATGGTAAAGCTTGCATTCTGTTCAGAATAATCAGGTTGTGTGTAATCTTATTAATTTTGACGTTTATCAGCGCTGGTGTACTTACATGACCGCTCAATTCTGTTTCCAGTTTAAGTTGGAAGGTGCGTGGGAACTGTATTTCAAATACACTCACGGATTTCTTGTCACAGTCATTGCCGTAACCATGCATGAACATGTTCGTTGTCGTAAGTTAGTTTAACTGTAAAGGTGCGATTCCTATGCTACGACTGTAACGACTACAGCCACGTGGCTCCAGCCGTGGGGCTGGAAAAATTGACTCGTTGTAATGGAAGTAAATGGAACCATTTCCTAAGGAGCGTCTGGCGCCGCACGACTGAAGCGACTCTGGTGAGGCGGCTTCATCCGTACGGCTCAACTGCTGACATGAGCAGTATAGTAGTAACAGTCGTGGCGGCTGGAAAATTTATTTTCACTGTGTTCAAGTATTTTATGTGTGATCAAAGCCTTCTATATTTACAAGCCATGCTGTAGAAAAATATTGAGAACCAATTTCCCCTTAATAGGACTTCAAATCGCCAAATTACACTAACAACATAACGTCACTTCACCGATTTGAAATCCCATTAAGGGGAAATCTTGAGTGCCAATTTTTCTGGAACTGCACTAGTCGCGGCATAAGAATTTTACCGAGCGACTCGGATCATGCGGCTCTGATCACGCGGCTGCAGTCGCTATAATCGTAGCATAAGAATCGCACCTTAAGACCTGTAACTGCATAAACTTTTATATTTGCGTATATTTTAGACATAAAATTTATTGTAATTTTGAATGAAGTTTGTGGGTACAAGACATCGATGTATTTTGCGATACATCGTCGTGACATCGATGCCACAGAACGATGCATTGCATCGAAAAAAACATCGATTTGTATATATATATATATATATATATATATATATATATATATATATATATATATATATATATATATATATATATATATATATATAATATATATATATATATATATATATATATATATAATATATATATATTATATATATATATATATATATATATATATATATATATATATATATATAATATATATATATATATATATATATATATATATATATATATATATATATATATATATATATAATATATATATATATATATATATATAATATATATATATATATATATATATATATATATATATATATATATATATATATATATATATATATATATATATATATATATATATATATATATATATATATATATATAATATTATATATATATATATATATATATATATATATATATATATATATTTTTTATATATATATATATATATATATATATATATATATATATATATAATATAAATTATATATATATATATATATATATATATATATATATATATATATATATATATATATATATATATTATATATATATATATATATATATA
>OY979697.1:52674149-52699975 GCA_963855945.1 Thereva nobilitata | reverse complement strand
ATTATATATATATATATATATATATATATATATATATATATATATATATATATATATATATATATATATATATATATATATATATATATATATATATATATATATATATATATATATATATATATATATATATATATATATATATATATATATATATATATATATATATATATATATATATATATATATATATATATATATATATATATATATATATATATATATATATATATATATATATATATATATATATATATATATATATATATATATATATATATATATATATATATATATATATATATATATATATATATATATATATATATATATATATATATATATATATATATATTATACATAAAACTTTTTTTCTTTTAATGCATATAAAATATATTTAGTAAATGAATTTTTGATATCATAATAAGAAAAAAAAAACTAAAGCAATTCCTCTCTGCTGGAACACTGTGGCATAAAACCTTTTATTATAAATATATTTAATACAGAACGTTATTAAAAAAAAAAAGAAAAAAAACAAATATATAAACAATCTTGTTTGCGCTTTGATTCAATTCAAAATTTTTTTTTATTCAAATGGTTATAGTGAAATTATTTTTTTTAATAAAAGAAAAAAGGAAAAAGGGAAATTTTTAGTCTTTTTTTTTTGATTTTTATATTCGTGAAATTAATGAATAAAATATACATTTATCTAGAGAGAGTAAAGTAAAAAGTTGATTCGCGTATACTTATATTGTTGTCGTGTGATCGGATCCTGGGGTTTTTGTTTTTTTATTCTTTCCAGGTTTGATTTTTCTTGTGTCTATTTCGTCTATTTTGTTTTTAAAATGAAGTGTGAGTAGTTGTTGATGCCTTAAGGGGAGGTTTTGGTCCTCCAATGTGGTGAGTACCCTTTAGATTATTTTTCAGGCCCCCATAGCCCCGAACCAGGACGCATGGCTGCGTAACGTCGTCCCCCCCCCCTCTCGTATGGCTACCCCACTTTTGGTCCTATCTCGGCGAATAATTTTATTTGGTTGTTCTTGTATGACACGCGGAAGTTTTTTTTTGTATGTTTACCGATATATAGAGTAACTGTCTTTAATGACGAGCCCCTGCACGACGAACCCCCCCAACGGCAAGCTAGCCGCAGCACCGCCAGGCGTGTCCTATTTAGGTGCAGAGGGTGAGTGATGATAGTTCACGAGATAGGTCTTCAATTTTCATTGTTCTTATCAGCTGTTCAGCCAAGGCCATCAGCCTGCTGGACTTCCTTCATAATTCATTTTTTTTAACTTTATTATTTGTAATGTCATAATCTCCTTGACCATTAGTTATATATATACCCTTTATATTTTTATTATGACAGTTACAGATATGGCGCCTCGAGTGTCATATGTGTATTCTGCCTGGTTCAGGTTAGCTTATTTTTATATTGACAGTTACACAACTCTCCTGCTTGCGTTTGCAAGGTAACGACGCGTACCAGCCCGTCTTTACCGGGATGGGTTTGTGTGACCGTCCGAGTTTCAATTTGAGAGGGAGTAATCGTTCATCTTTAATAAGTACCACGTCACCGATTTTTGCGTTTTTGGAAAGTGCATTCCACTTTGGTTTCTGTTGCAGCCGCGTGAGATATTCTGAGCTCCATTTGTGCCAGAAATCTTGTCTGAGTTTTTGCAGCAATTTCCACCTTTGTAATGCGTTTGTCGGAGTTTCCAATAAATGTTCCTCAGGTGGAGAGAGTAAAAGCTTTCCAATCAAAAAGGGGCTGGGAATCAGAACAGAGAGATCGTCCGGGGAATCTAATAGTGGACAGATGGGTCTTGAATAAAGACATGCCTCTATTTGGGCGGTCAAGGTAGAAAGTTCTTCATAGGTTAATGCAGCGTTACCGATCACTCTCTTCAAGTGGTACTTGAGCGACTTCACCCCCGCTTCCCAAAGACCCCCGAAGTGGGGTGAAGCGGGAGGTATGAACTTCCACTCAACACCATCATTACTATATAGGTCGGCGGTGCTTTGAAATGCCATTTTTATCGCTCTTTTTTGGTTCTCATCTAGTTCTCTTTTAGCCCCTTAGAAATTTGTCGCGCAATCGGAGAAAATCCGACGACATAATCCTCGACGGGCGATAAAACGGCGAAAAGCTGCTAAAAATGCTGATGTTGTGTATTTACTCACCACCTCCAAGTGAATGGCTTTAGTGCAAAAGCATACAAATACGCATATATATCCCTTATAAGTTCGAGCGTTTCTTCCTTTCCAGCTGCGGATATTTAAGTAACCGGTATAGCCCACACCTACGTAAGTAAAAGGCTGACTGATAGTGACTCGTTCAGTGGGAAGATCAGCCATGAGTTGGTATTGTGGTTGGGCCGACTGACGAAAACATTTAACACATTGGTGAACAACACGTTTAAGCAATGGTCGGGGTTTTATTATCCAATATTTTTGTCGAAGTAGACTCGTAGCGATGGTCCGCCATGGAGCGTACTAAGATGAGTGTGCCTGATGATGAGCTCTACGAAATGATTTGAATGAGGGAGGATGATGGGATGTCGTTGATTGTAGGATAAAGAGGATTCCTTTAGGCTTCCTCCGACTCTAATGAGTCCACTGGGGTCCAGGAATGGCTGTAGGGATAGAATCTTGCTCTTTGAACTAATTGGTTTATTCCCAGTCAGAGAATCTATCTCGTCTGGGAAGTGTGTGCGTTGCACGAATGTCATCCAGAATCTCTTACTCTGAGACAGTTCGGCCGTGGTGAGGAAGTTATGAATGTTTGGAATGCGTTTGCACTTTGCGATCCATCGAGGCTGTATGCCGTCACTCTTATCAACGATGTTAATGATGAGAATCGCATCAACATGGTCATTAGGTCGGAACTAATTATTTCGGCGTGGAATACTCTCCATTTATTTACCTCAGGATCGTTACGTGCAGTCTCGCTGATCTTTGGTTGTGGCCACGCCGATTCATCTCGTTGTAACCACGACGGGCCATAAAGCCAAAGGGTGTCCGACACAAATCTCCGGACTGGAGTTCCGCGACTGGCTTGATCTGCTGGGTTATCCTTTGATGCAATATATCGCCAAGTGATGGCTTCAATATTGCGTAGTATCTCCGCAACTCGATTGCGTACAAAGGTTTTAAAAGTCATAGGTGGTTTTTTTTATCCATGATAATACAATACTGGAGTCCGACCACGCTACGACTTTATCGACTTTTGAGGGGAAACTTTTCTGGATGACGTGAAGCAATTTCGACAAAATTACTGCCCCACACAACTCTAACCGTGGTAGAGTGATGGGTTTTAGAGGAGCTGCCTTGGT
Organism: Thereva nobilitata; assembly: GCA_963855945.1. NCBI lineage: Eukaryota > Metazoa > Arthropoda > Insecta > Diptera > Therevidae > Thereva > Thereva nobilitata. Next base: position 52,696,643 of record OY979697.1, on the reverse strand, counting down.
TTTTGAACCTAGGAGGGAAACACGGGTACCTTCGTTGGTCACAACTCGAGCATATACCACTGCTGCATAAGCTCGTTCGTATGCGTCAAAAAATCCGTGCAACTGCACCGAAGAGGTCGAAGACATGTGTATCCACCGAGGTATTGTTATCGTCTCGATTAGGGGGAAAGATGTTGAATACTCAGTCCAAATAGACGATAATTCTTCAGGTAATGGTTCATCCCACGACACGCCGGACTGCCACAACCTTTGCATAAAAATCTTTGCGATTATAACGAGAGGGGCTAGCCAACCTAGGGGATCATAGAGTTTGGCTATGGATGAAAGCACTTTTCTTTTGGAATAGGGTGGTGCGGAATTCTCCCAGCGAAGTCGAAATTGAAAAGAATCAGAACTTGGATTCCGGTATATTCCAAGGGTTTTTTTATCATAAAAGGGTTTGGTACAGATATCACAGCAGGTTCCATCAATCTAATCTCCTCCGGAATGTTACTTAGTAAGCTAGGGTGGTTCGCCGACCATTTACGAAGTTCAAATTTTCCTGTTCGCAGAAGATTGATTAGTTCCTTTTGTAATGAAATAGCCTCGCCTAACTCATCCGCACCGGAAAAAACATCGTCCACGTAAACGTCTGTTACTAAGCTTCTGGCTGCTCGGGGATATGTTTGGCTCTCATCTTGCGACAACTGGGAATGGTTCTTATAGCCATGAATGGGGCGCTTGAAGTGAAAAAAGTAACCGTCAATAAACAGTATTCTGCCAACGGCAGCTCAGAACTCTTACGCCACACTATTCGTTGATACTGGGCATCTTCGGAAAATACTTCAATTTGGCGGTACATTTTTTCCATATCGCTGCTGAACACGTACCTTTTCTGTCGCCATTCTACCAGAAGAGCAAAAATATCCTTTTGCAAAGGGGGACCCGTCAGTAACCGATCGTTGAGCGAAAATCCATTACTGGTGGGACATGAGGCATCGAATACCACTCGGAGTTTTGTGGTTGCGCTGTCATTTTTTACAACTCCGTGGTGAGGTAAATTACAATGTTGATGAGCTGGCAACGAGAGCTCTTGTTGGGACAGCTTACGCATGTGCCCTAATGACAGATATTCTTCCATGCATGCAGAATATGCTTCGTGAAGTTTAGGGTCGCCCTTGAGTTTACGTTCTAATACCTCAAACCGTTTAATAGCCGTAGACCGCTAAACGCCAAATTTACGTTCCTGATCTGGGAGTGGGCGAAAAGGAAGATGCACTATATATCGGCCGTCGTCTTCACGCCGATGGGTAGTGGTAAATAATTGTTCACATAAAGCATCCTCAGGGGATAATTCCGTCAACTGCGGCATTTCCTCAACTTCCCAAAACCGTTTAAGTTGGCTGCTAACATCACAACAGGCCTGTAAGCTAACTGTGTAACATGAAAAGGACTCATTCTGACGACCAGAGTTGTTGAGATCACCAAACAGCACATAACCAAAAAGTGTTTTTTGCGCCACCGGCGTCCCTGGTATTCCGTGTATTACGTCTCCTTATATTACTTTAGAATACACATCTACCCCGAATATTATATCAATGGGTCCTGGGTTTTCGAATTGGGGGTCAGCCAATGTCAACTGTTTCACATGTTCCCAGTGATCGATTCGTACACGTTCGGATGGAAGAATCTTAGTTAAATTGCGTACAACCATGGCTTCCGCTTGAAGACTAATGGATGCGTCAAGCCTGGACCTCACATCAAACTGAACGCTGGAGAGTGCCTGCCCCATTGGAGTTTCTCCCAACCCAAAAATGTGAAGTAAACATTTGCAAAAGGGCGTTGTGCCGTTTGTGACATTTAAAACAGGATTGGGTGCTGGGGCACACACGTGACATATGACTTACCGCCAAGCAATTATAACATAATTTCCTTTCACTCACAAAATCGCTTCTCTTTTGAGGACTAAGTTCTTTGAATTTACGACACAGTCGTAATGCATGAGAGTCATTGCAAAATATACATTTTTGAATGGAAACCACATGGCACATCCGGGTTGATTTCTCTTCGTAAGCTTTCATGGGTTTGGGTCTGGTTAACAATTTCTGATTTTGTCCTACTGACAAGGCTTCTAAGGCGTCCATCTAGAAAGGTGAGCAGTCGGTCTAGGTTGGGATATTCACGGGAATCACTTAGGGTTTGTTCCCACAAGGAACGAGTTTCTGGCGGTAGTCGCTGAGCAATGAGAAAAACGACTATAGGGTCCCAATGACTTACATCTACCTTTAATCCTTTTAATGAAGCTAGACATTCATTGGTAGTATCCAAAATGCTTCGCAGTTGAGAAGTATTTTCATTAAGTATGACAGGTTGTGACATTAGAGTGGATAATTCTGCAGTGATTAAAGCACGGTTGTTTTGATACCTATGCTGGACAATATCCCACGCTTCTTAAATTAAACAGGACCACAAATACAAAACCTATGGTAAGGATGAACAAGGGTTTAGCCCGTTAGGATGAACAAGAGTTTAGTCCGTAAAAGAAATAACTATCCAACCACAATTCAAAAGAAACTATAACACAAGATTTGAGAGAAATTTCATGAAATAATTGTAGCAATTAACAATTTGGTCTTTAGAATAACCTCCGCCAGACGCAATGCACTATCAACGCTGAAAACTCCAAGTTATTTTGTTCGACTTAAATTTCTTGACACCTATGGTTTCACTTTCCAAATTTCTCAACTGTCCGTTTCTACAATTAACGGATTACACAACGTTCGCCGAAAAAGAATCTCTCAAATAAATACTACTACTAATAACGTTTGTTCGTTACCACCGGGTACACATAAATCAAGTAAGAATGAATACTAAGACCGTTGCAAGATCCCAGAACCAACACCACGTTTTTAAAAATTACGTAACTCTTTGGGAAAATATCAAAGCCACTAATTAATATTTCTTTATCACAACAACCAGTTCAATAAAACGCCATCTACTTTTATTATTTTATAACTCAAATAATATAGTTGTATATTTTAAAATTGGCGGCCTTTAAATTTATACAATTTCCTACCTGGAATTAACCGGCTCGAAGGACCAAAATTTATGTTGAGCTTCTTTTTCGAGTTGGGGTTCTGGTACACACAATATTTTGGGGCCTCTTCTTTCCGCATACGCTTCGGACTTGAGAGGAGTGCTGCTGCTTTTCTTGGTTTTAGGGGGGTTTTAAATGAAACACCGCTTTCAATTTCTTATAAACCATTTACCCTTTTTAGGTACAAATTATTTGGGTTTTACGAATTACATATAGTAGTTAAGGAACAATTTAAATTATACTTTCTATGTCGTATCGCATTGAGTCCAGTTGTGCCACTCCTGTTTTATTTTATGTTACTTTTTTGTTTTATTTTCCAAGCCTGCTGGATTTTATAAATATTTAAATTTATAGCTGAAAACTGAGTTTGCACACTCATAGTGCTTTCAAACTCACACACGAGGGAAACTTGAATACCGTGAGGCAGGAGTTAATAATGTGAGAATATGCGTTAAAATAGGCAATAGACGAGGTATGAGCATTTTTAAGAAACTAGGTGAAATGTAGTGTAATTGGTGGTGCAGGTTTTCGTCAGACAAGGTGGCACGGTATTCATTTTACGTAAATTCCATTTTCGAAAAGAATCGATTCGCAATCACAACCTTTTGTCCCAAACATCTCAATTTACAAAACTTTTCTTTTATAACATAAAAATCATGTTTTGAAAGGGTTTTTCACATTCAGGTCCTCAAAAATATGTTAAAAAATTCAGTAGCAGAAAGTAGTTCGACAGGCTTAAGGTTAAATCCGATTAAAACTAAAGAAATGCGGATACAGCGCTGACTAATGGTGACGTGGAATTGGTAGATTAATTCTGTTACCTCATTAGTTACGTCACTACCAGAATATATAAATCATATGGAGATCGACGGAGACAGTGCCGCGGCCAGACAATTGGGGGCCCTGTGCAAAAATTCAGCGGGGGCCCCACAGAGAGTCCAAAAAAAAATTTCACTCGCTTCGCTCGTGCATTTTCCTCCATACAGACCCGTCCCCGCGACAGAATAGTGCCCCATATGCTGATTTGTGTGGCCCATACTCATTTGTGTGGCCCATTCAATGAAGTAAAAATGCAAATAATGAATTCAAATGATTTTTATTGAAAAAAAAATTGTTTAGCTCGCTTCGCTCGCGGGGCCCTGTGCAGTTGCACATCTTGCACATATGGCAGCCGCGGCACTGGACGGAGATCTCAACTAACGCCAAATTAAGGCTGTTCAACTCCAATGTTAAGGCAATTCTGTTGTATGTGCGAAACATTGAAAGTGGCCCAATCTATCACAACGCGCCTTCAAGTTTTCATCGTAAATAAAAATCTGCTGGCAAGATAGAATTACAAATGAAAAGAAACGATAATTGACCAAATCATGCAAGGGAACTGGAATGGAATGGCCACACCCTGCGAGGTTCAAACGTGAATCTAGCCAAAAGGCCCTTGACTGGAATCTGCAAGGAACCCTAGAGTTGGAAAACCTAGAATAAAGTGGAGGAGAACCCTACCAAAAGACGCCACAACAAGGAGGGCAACTGTTTCCGCCCTATGTCCCGTGCGGGAATAAAGGAGCAGAAGAAAAAGAATCCTGCACTCATAACACACTAGCTGGATGTTGACCAAAGAAGTGTACTTCCTTGTAAATATGCTTGTTTTCTCTGCTAGCTCCATGACACTAAATTTTTGTTGCGGATGCGGTATTTATTTTAAATTGTTACCGAGAAAAACAATTACTTGGATTTTTATCCATCAACCCGGTCACCCCGAGAGCCAATTCTCTATGGCAGGCTGTGAATTTTAGTCATTGCTCATAGCTGACTCTTTTTTTCACATGTTGAAACCTTCTAACACAAAATATTTTGTTAAATCTTGTTGAATCTCGCGGGCCGCACAATCCCCTGCTTTAGACGGAGCGATTCACTCGGGGAAACTGTTGTACGCTCTGAAGGCGGCTTCTTTGTTTCTGATTGCGCTCATAGAATCCCGATTAAACCATCTGTTGGGCCTAGGCGGCACAGATTTGGTAGAATGAGGAATGAATAAATGCATTCCTGCCTGTATGATCCTGGTGATACGAATGTGAAAGAGTGTAAGCTTAGATGTCACCCTTTATACTACTAGTCCGTCATGTCATTTACGTCATGGTGCAATGTCTAGTAGTAAGCTTAGATCGCAGATAGAAAAAGTATAGCTGGTTAAGGGTAGTCTGGAGGATGCATGAGGAAGAGGCAGTGAGCCTTGCGTTTAAACTCTTGGATGCTGTATGATAGCGGCAGAGTTGACGTTTTTGGCAAATGTACGGAGGTCTTCAACATCGAATTGTTACTCTCATAATAAATCTAACTCATAAATATCAAAAGAAGAGCTTTCTGACGCCACCATTCTAAGTTGAATTAGTTCTTCGTTGTTGATGGCTGTTCATATTACTTTAATTGTGATCAAAGCTTCATTAAAACTATTATGCGAAAATGAGATAGTACTGTTTCGGCTGATGGTGCGAAGGGGACACCACCAATCGCTTTTCGTACCCAAAACCCAATAGTAGTGCCCCCTAGGGGTGATTTGCGAAAGTAATGGACGTCACTAATCGCTTTTTCGTACCCGAAAACTTCTAAATGCAAAATCAAATTTTTTTTGGAGAGGCAGGCGGCCGAGAGATACGGTTTAATAATGTCGAGACCAACAAATTGCTCTTGGCCATACGTTAACAAATTGAGGTTTTCTCGGGTAAATGAGGCAATTTGGAAATTTAATCGGAATCGGAACACAATTGGCAAAATTAGTCCGCCATATTGGTGCCGCAATTTTGAAATTATAAGTTTCGATCATAAATTAATTATTTGCTACCTTAAAAACCCCCAGATACCGATTTTCATTTGACTCGGAATAAAATTGGCAAATTTTCACCGAAGCTCTCGATGACAGCGCCATCTAGGAGTGGCTTTAGAAAGTAATAGAATTATTTCTTTTAATGTAAATAGCACATGGTTAAAATTTCATTTCGGCCACTTCTCGATTTCCGGTGATGCTCAAATCTGGCACAAACCTTTGATTCTGAAAACAATGCAATGTAGTATATTCAATTTTATGGTACATCCAATAGGCGGACATCATAAAATGGCGTATTACCTTTTTCTTTACAACCCTCGACATGGGTATAAATTGAAAGAGAATGACGAGTATAATACAGCAACTAACGACGACGTCATTTTAAATGCAATATGGCGGCCACCACAAAATGGCGCATTACCTTTTACTGTACAACTCCCCCCGCCGGGTATCAAATGAAAGAGAATGACGAGTACAATACATTAAAATGGCCAGAGTTAAAAAAAATCAAAAACAAATAAAAAAAAATTTCTTAAAACTAAGAAATATTAAATAATAAAAAAAAATTTTAAATATGCGTTGATAAGGTGAACTGAAAAGTATAAAATAATTTTTTTAATCCACCTGTATGGTAAATGTATAGTATAACCATACCCACCTCCGATTTTTTTGAAATTTTCATATTGTATGTATTTTTGTGCGGAGAATCCATTTTTGAAAAAAATAATTGCCGCTGACCCACCGTTTCTGAGTTATGCAATTTCAAAGTTGCCAAATTTCGCTTATTTCGAACGTGAAAATCGACATAATTATTTCACCTCCGATTTTGGTAGAACCTTCAGTTTACAGTTTTAGATAGGTGGGAATATTCTGCCTGCAGTGCTACCTTATTCATACATGGTGATATGAAGGGTGATATGCAAAACACTAAAAAAAACTTCAAAACGTCCCAGCGGCTAAAAGGTTACGATTTCCCCGGTTAAGTCCGGGCAACGCCGGGTAATTTCAGCTAGTTATATAGCGTGGTTACATGGCATTCCGAAAAGTATTCCGACTGAAATCATTCTGAAAATGCTTTTTCGCTCGAAGTTTATAATATGGTGGTTCTCAGAATGAATTTTTGCTGTCATTTCAGATTGTTTACCTCTAAAAGAGAATATGCAATTTGTGAAAAAGGATAATTTTTCTAAAGAAATAACAAATAAACAACAAATTTTTGTTAACTCTATTAAAACAACTTTTAATAATAACATTTTAACAGTAATAAGAACTTGAAATTAAGGTTATTACCAATGTACTTCAATTTTAACGGTAATAACCTCACTTTCCAGTTAGGTGTTACATGGCGTTCTTTCCGAAAACCATTCTCAACCAAACAAAATTTTGCTTCGGAAACCAGAATACTTTCGGAATGTTTTTTGGCCCGGTCAACGGTTACATAGACCATGCCATTCCGAAGAGCATTCTTAGAACGTTCTGAGAATGCCATATATCCACACTAATATATTTGGAAATCAGGTTAATGTTATAAAAGAACAGACGCCTCTTGTTAGTTTTTTTTAGTTTTCAAAAGCATTTATTTAACTTAACAACTAGCCTAATATAATTTTAACCAAGCGCTTAAAGTTAATTATTCTAACCTATTTTAATCTATCTAACTTACTGGCCCTGAGCAGGTGCTCTAAATTAGTCTATATCTTAATTTAACTTTGCCTTTCGGCTAGGACTTAAGTATGTATTGTTATTTTTATATTTATTTATTATTTCTAATCCTAAGAAAAATTTGAAAAACTTTGTACTATATGTATATATATTTTTATATTTTATATAAAACTTACGCTATCTTATTCTATTCTACTAGCTAACTTAACTCTAGCAAATCTATCTGGGCGGGGAATCAGAGGGGAATCTCTCAGAGTCCAGGCGACGGGCTTGCACGGGCTTGAGTTGCTAGAAATAACAATAGCTCGTGGAAGCTCGCACCACTTCCTTAGTCTAACTTAAATTTAGATTCATTACCAAGTAAAAACTGGAACTAAACCCTATCTAAGTACTAAGCTAATCTTTTAAAACTAGCATGCATTAAGAAATATCCTATAATTTAATTAGAGAGGGCAAATGGGGGATCCTCCAGCCACCAGTACACATTACTGGCATTAAAGGCCTCTTTTTTATCATTTTCTGAGATTCGTGTACTAAACCTCAAGAGATCCTAAAGCTCTCTGCCTTCTTCAATAGCACGCCCTCGCTTATCACATGCATGGTAACCCCGTATTATCCTGGACTAATTTTTTGGCATCTAGGTAAATGAATGCTTCTGGGGGATAAATCCGCGTTCACAAACTGCTTTGTGGCATTCTATCAGAGTTCGGGTAGAACGCTCCCCGAATAAGAGGATTGTCGCTCTCAGTCGCTCCAGCAAAGTGACGTCGAATCAACTTAAATATGAAGTTGTCGATCCTGTAAACAGATGCCTCATCGTAGAGGATATTGTTGGCGCGAAATTTTGTGAAACCCGATTCGGGTGTTCGATACAAGCTTAGGCACGCCCTTAAGCATTGTCTTTCGAAAACCCGACGCTTTTCCATGTAAGAAGGGGATATGTTGAACCATACAGGGCAACCAGTAAGTTAAAATTGGTCTGACCAAGGCTTGATAGCAGATCACTTTGACCCGTGTGCTTAGGTGTCTGCTGTAAAAAAGCCTTTTGGTCATATGAAACACCTTGTTTGCCTTGGCAAGAGCAGCACTTATATTTCTATTGAAATATAAGTATAGGTCCAGCCAGAGCCCAAGGTATTTCACTTCCAATTTCTTTCCTAATGCTTGTCCAGCATTGTTCGAAATTTTGAGAGTTTTTCAGTTCTTCCGCACATCGCGAGAAGCTCTGTTTAGAGGAGCCCGGAAAAGGATCGATTCGCATTTGTTAAAATTGATTTTCAACTTCCAATCATCACTGTAGCGTTCGATTGTCTTGTTAGTATAATGAAGAAAGTGATAGCGAGAATACCTCGAACAAGATTACAAAGAGTAAGATTAAAACTACACTGAAAAAAATCATGATTTAATGACAATCTCGCCAGGAGATTGGGAGATTTGGGGTTGCGTCGACCTAAAATTCATTGTCATAATTACAAAGTTGTTGAATCAATTTCACGACATTATTTGAAACAAAAACTCTTCGATGTTACATTGCCATAATGAGTTATTTGAGTAAAAAACATCATGGTTGAGTTATTAACATAAATATTTCAGTAAAGTACGATTGGCCATGATTCAATATCTTTCATGTATTTGAAATAATTGCAGTTCGATTTCATTGAAATAAAGAACATGTTGTTTTAATTAATTAAAAAATTGTAATAATAATTTGTTCGATTTGGTAGAAACCCATAATTCAATTGTTTTTACCAAATATTTTTTGAACTAAAATGAGAAATAGTTGTGTCAACTACATGGCATATATTGAAAACCATTCTAGAACCTATTGTAGAACCTATACAACATTTTATTACTAGATGCCTTTTAACGGAAATTCCTTTTGTATTGTACATCATCTGTGGTGGTGTTGTACATCATCTGTCTTGAGCATAACCTTCTATATTTACAAGCCATGAACAAGAATCTCAATTGAGAGAATCGGACCACCAAATTCTCCCAAATTCTCCAAATTACACTAACAACATAACGTGACTTCACCGAGTTGTAGTCCGATTGAGCGGTAATTCGCTCTCAATATTTTCCTTGTTCATGGCTTGTAATATAGAAGGTTATGGTCTTGACCGAACCATAACCTTCTATATTACAAGCCATGAACAAGGAAAATATTGAGAGCGAATTTCCGCTCAATCGGACTACAACTCGGTGAAGTCACGTTATGTTGTTAGTGTAATTTGGAGAATTTGGTAGTCCGATTCTCTCAATTGAGATTCTTCCGATTCTCTCAATTGAGATTCTTGTTCATGGCTTGTAAATATAGAAGGTTATGACCGAACCAATTCTACAAGTAAGCAGAAGCACATTGTGTTTGTATTAAGTTTTCACGCCAACATTTTCTGGTGAACATGATACTGCATTTCTTTCTTGACGATAGTGCGAAGTGTTGATGCCTGAATTAGATTCTTTGTAATAAAATTCTTCGTAATTTTGATTTGGTTTTTAAATAATTCATTAATTTTAAAGACAAAATTTTTTTTCATATCTTGATTCGAGAAAACAAGTATTTTTTTAGTAATTTCATTACGTTTAATTCCAATTTGTTAAAGAACTTGTTGTTTAAGAATAGTGAACAGTGTACAGTGTGAACAGTGATTGTTATCAGTGACGTTTGTACTGGAATTTATTTAAAAGAAAATAGTTGATGAGGAAACGGTGTCATTTCTGGAAGATTGGGGATTTCCAGAGCTTGTTTCTATATTCTATGGTAAGATTTTTCATGTATACCTATATTTGAAAAATAAAGGATATTATTATAAATATCGTATTGTTAATCATGGGGAAAATAATTTCTTAGAACATAATATTTAAATTTAACAGTTTAAGCATTTGCAGCCTAGTTTGATTGGAGAGTTGATACAAGACATATACAAATGTTTTGAGATCGTAACAAAATGGAAAGATGAGTTCGGAAGCTGTTCCACGCTTCAAGGAAGTAACAACGCGGTGAGAATCATATCGCTCTTTTTTATGGTATAAATTTTCTCTCACTAGTCACAGTTATTATAAACATATTTACAAAACGAAAGTTGATCGGGTAGGAATGCTATATCTTTATTATAACGATGATTTCTGTGAGAGAATTTATTTCATTAATTATTTACTTTCTTTCTTAAGGGGCAAGAATATCAGAATGGTTAATTATACTTCATCTTTAGTTTTAGTTTCAGTTATAAGAAATATCTTGTTTTACAGATCATTGAATCGACTGTAGAAAATAGTGGGGTTCCGAAAGAAAAAGTAATTACCCACAAAAACGACTTCGCTCTAACGAAAGTGGATATCGAAAGCGTATTAAACGCGAAGATTTTTCTTATTTAAAAGATATATTAAAAAGACATAATTTTGGAAACGCTCTTAAAGCGGAGTACTCGCCACATAAAACATTAACAGATCAATCGAGTATTTTTTTGTGCGAACTTGCCATTCATATGTATGTAGTACTCGACTTTATTGTTCTAGTTGTTTGAGTAATGATTTCGAAGATCTAACTGATGAAATAATTTCCATTTTTCCAAATGAACAATGTGACACTATATATGTAGTATACCCCCATATATAAAAAATTTCAAAAGATGATAAATCAGAGCATTGTCGAGGACGATTGATACACAAATTTCACAACAAACTTCAGCGGTATCGACGTATGTGCAATTTAAAAAAAAACCATACAGCCAACAAACACTGAAGCTGAAGATGCCTTACTACTATGTAAGTAAACTTTTACATCGAGTATTAATTTTTCGAAGATGTGTTGAGTAAAGAATATTTTGAATATTGTAACAAAACAATGTTAATTCCAGCTCCAGAGAATGATAAATACCACATGGATACAAATTAACCGGATCAAATATTCGATAGGAATAATGATTTCATTCGAGAAAGATAGGTAATTTATAAATTATTCTGAAATTAAATACATTTTTTTAAATGGTAACAATAAAACAGAATTTCTTATCAAAATTATAATACCATAAAATTTAATTCTTACTATCATGGATTTTTAATTTCACCAGGTAACCAATGGCCATTGTTGGTCATAAAAATTTAATAAACATAAAACCCATTAACAAGCATTATGTCAATGGCGATATAGATAATTTTTTATGTTGCATGCTTTAATTTGTTTGTACTTATATGAAATATATATTTTTAAATGTACATTTTTTTAAATTGTCTTCAATAAACTTGTAATCTATTTTTAATTATTGTAGTTTTTCTTAATCCTCCTTGAGTAAATATAAGTAAATATTCTTCTTCTTCTTCTTTAACGGCTCTACAACCGAAATCCGGTCCTGGCCTCTCGCAACTGTTCTCTCCACCGGTCCCGATTCTGAGCCGATGTCATCCAGTTTGGCATCCCTATGCTCTGAGCGTCCTGGTCTACGCCATCCTTCCAGCGGAGGTTGGGTCTCCCTCGCTGTCGCACCCCATAAGTCTTACCGCAGAGAACTTTCCGAGCAGGCTCATCTTCAATCATACGAGCTAGGTGTCCTGCCCACCGGAGTCTACCGAGCTTTATTTTCTTCACAACATCTATGTCGCGATAGCGCTCGTAGATCTCGTCATTGTAGAGTCTCCGGAATCGTCCTTCCTCACATAAGGGTCAACAATCCTCCGAAGTATTTTCCTCTCGAACACCGCCAAGCCCAGTGCTTTTTGCTAAGCACCCACGTTTCGGATGCATATGTGAGGACCGGTAAGACCATCGTCTTATATAGTAAAAGTTTAGACGTTATGGTTAGATGCTTGGATTTGAAGAGCCTTGGCAGACTTTAGTAGGCTTTGTTGGCTTTTAGCAGTCTTGCGTGTATTTCTTGTTCCATGCTATTAACGGCTGCTACTATTGACCCAAGGTAGGTAAATGATTTCACCACATCAAACTCGTGTTCCTCTACCTTAATTGGGGGACCAATGTTAGGTGTTCTTGCAGACGAGGCCACCATGTACTTTGTTTTGCTTTCGTTGATGTAAATTAATATTATAACTTCAAATTTAAATGAGTGAATTTTTAAAAATATTTATTGAAAATTGCAATGATATTTACGTCATTGCCCTATATTCGTGAGAATATAAAACTGCCGTTGTTCTGAATGTATAATCTTTTGTACGAATGCGAAATATATTTTATTTCAAAAAATTTAAAGTTGAAAGTAGTCTAATAAATGTTTCCGCTAACTAACAATGCAATTTCTCGTAACGACAAATTTGGTTAATTCAAATTAAATCATATTGAAGCAATCAAAAGATAATATTTATTCAAACTGAAAAAATGCATATCAATTTAATATTCCTTCAATCAAATTTTATTGAAATCTCTTGAAATATTTTTTAATCACCTCAAGGTAGGATCAATTTTAAAGCAATAATTTTTATGTTTATTGAAGCGTATTACAAAATTGAACTAATTTTGATTTTGATTGTGGTCATAATAACAATAATTGACGAAATTAACAATTTTGTTGAACACACCTCCCAACTCATTAATTTAATCCTATATATGTATCGATAGGATATTTTAAACAATTAAATCAATGGTTCAGAATATTCCCATAATTTAGACTTTTTTTATGTTAATGTCTCATGAGGTTGACACAACTACATCAGTCAACTTCGTGATAATTTTGCCTCATCTCCAGGGCTCTATTCGCCGCATTTTAATTCACGATGAGGTTGACACAACTTCGGCTCGATTATATTTATCACGCCATATAATATAATTGTATCGTTTGTCCCGATTAAAAGTAAAATATGGCGTTACAACGGGCGAACACCAAACGTGATTGAAACATAATCCTCGACCATATCTTATAAACGGAATCACTCAAATTTTTGATTGTTATGGGACATTCTTTGTCAAAACGGTCAATAAAAACTGGAAGGTCCGAAAATCATCCAAATAATTAAATTTTCGGATTCAGCATGCTAAAAAGACAAGGTAAATATTTTTTTTGGATTTTGTGGGACGTACTTTTGTATCTAAAAATAATTCAATATTTTAACGATTTTAATAAATTTTCCGGAATTGTTGCATTAACAAAAGGAAAACTAAGACTCTATACATAAAGTTTTATTTAATATTTTGTTAACACTATCTACTGATATGAAGCAACAAAAAAATAGCATAACAAAAAATTCTCAAGGTCACCGCAAGGTCATAAAGGGCAATAATAGGTAAAAATCTTCAAAAATCGATTGTGCAAAAACGTCATCGTCTTTTTTCGATTTTCAAAATCCAAAATACTCCTAGATACTTGTACTTGATGCCTAAAAAATTTCATCCTTGGTTATCAAAAGGATTCAAAACTACGAGCATTTTTATTACGGAATTTGTGATTAAAAGTTGTTTTATCTGAAAAAATGTTTTTTTATTAGAAAAACGATAGGTTCATTATAATTTTTTGCTAGTTTTTGAACATCCAGCTGCTCCTGTAGATACTTCACGTCTTTTGCCTTTTTTCACTTGCACTGCTTGCACACCTTGTTGCTGGTCGTTTGATTGGAGTATCTTGTAGGTAGGGGTATTTTCTCAAATCTTCAAGGATTCTCTCTCTCTCTCTTGTCGAAAACTGATATTTTGTTTTATAATTTTCATCAGATGAGCATTTAACTTAAACAATGAACACATTTTGTCTCGAATTGAACCCTCAAAACGTAAACACCAAACTGAAATTGTTATGCTGTTCTACCCAAGCATCTAATAAAAACAAAGCTGGCGATACAGTTACCGACCTAGACAATTGACGATTTAAAATATTAAACAGCGCCATCTACGATTTGCCAATATTTGAAAAAAAATTCTCTGTTATGACATTGAATTGTGTATATCCGTATATATTTAGATTTTTTTACCATTAAAACAATTCACAATTAAGTGTATCATTGTAAACAGTGCAAAAATACAATACAAATTTACAACGAAGAGTGAACGCTCCTTTTGCAATCTATTGTAAATACATCGAAGAAGAAGAAAATTTTTGTCTTTTATTTTCTTTTTGTTTTTCAATTGAATTATTCTAAAGTTTAAAATATATAAATAGATATAAATAAATGAATTCCTTCAATTTACCATCTCCCGCTCCATTTTAAACATCTGTCAAATATTAAATACAATGATACAATACGTAATACAACACTTTTTAGTGTAGTAAAATTACAACACTCTTGTAAATATTTTTATATGAAAAAGTCTTGTATTATTTTACAATGGTGTAACAACCCAGCGGGAAAAGTGGAAGCAGCTTCCTCTGGAATCAAATTGGAAGTGATTCCTTGTCGCGCTTCAGAAGCATTTTGGAATATTATCCTTTGAGCGAAACCTTTTTCTCTTCTCCCAAAGAAGAAAAAATGAAAGCTTTACTGCTTGTAAAGCTTAAATCTTCAAAATAGCTTCCCAGGAAGCTAATTATAAGAGAATCGAACAAACTGCTTCTTGCTAATGACATGCAATGGCAAAAAAGATATGGATAGGGATACGGAAGGGAAGCACTTCTAAGATGCCCAAGGATAGCTTCTTCGCTGGGAAAATACACCTAATACAACGATACAAGGCTAAATACAACAAAGCGTGGATACCCCTAATAATTATTTGAATATTTTATACTATACAGATATTTTAAATACCTAAAAAACATAAATTATGTAGTAAAAATGTTCGTAGTTTTGAATCGTTTTGATAACCAAGGATGAAATTTTTTAGGCATAAAGTACAAGTATCTAGGAGTATTTTGGATTTTGAAAATCGAAAAAAGACGATGACGTTTTTGCACAATCGATTTTTGAAGATTTTTACCTATTATTGCCCTTTATGACCTTGCGGTGACCTTGAGAATTTTTTGTTATGCTATTTTTTTGTTGCTTCATATCAGTAGATAGTGTTAACAAAATATTAAATAAAACTTTATGTATAGAGTCTTAGTTTTCCTTTTGTTAATGCAACAATTCCGGAAAATTTATTAAAATCGTTAAAATATTGAATTATTTTTAGATACAAAAGTACGTCCCACAAAATCCAAAAAAAATATTTACCTTGTTTTTTCAGCATGCTGAATCCGAAAATTTAATTATTTGGATGATTTTCGGACCTTCCAGTTTTTATTGACCGTTTTGACAAAGAATGTCCCTTATATCAAATTAAATAATACACATTTACCTAAAAGATGAGTCTAATTTTGTTACTTTATGATAATTAGTCTAGGAGTAATTGAAGTTTAAGTAAATTTAAAAAAAAATATTTTTTTTTTCTTAAACACCCAGTATTTTAGTGGATAGTGGGAATAGCCGCCCTCTCTAGAACAATTTTATTCTCCAAACACATCCAGGAATCACCCCTGAAAATATTAGCCGCGTAGGCCAACAAAGGATGAGTGCATATGAGTATTTTAAATCCTTAAATCATAATTGGCAATTCGTACGGGAAAATGTATAATATCTTTTTTTGTAGATAATCGCATACTCTAAAAACTTTGTGAACACTATTTTATGATAAGACTTAGATATTTGCAAAACACTGATATTTTGACCTTTGATCTTGATTAAAAAGTTTTCCCGGCAGCCAATCGCGGTCAGTCTCGATATTTTATTTATAATGATGTTTTTAAGGTGTGTACCAATTTTCAGCAACTTCCGAATTGTCTTTAGTCAAAAATCTATTTTGAGTGGACTATCCAGAAGAATTGATTAAGAATGCATTCCAAAGGAACGAATAGGTTCCTTTTCTGATTCTGGAGAATGCAGAATAGAATGGAATGTATTCCCAGTTCGTTGCTAAGCGTAAAAAAATTTCCAATCAGTTCTAAGGAATCAATTCTGAACCGATTCTAGGGAATGCAGAGAGGAATGAATTGGTTCCGTCCTATGACATCCCAATGCAAAAAGAATCGGTTCTCTACATGTCTTTGACTCTAAAGTGGAATCACTTCCAATGTACTGGAATCAATTCTGAATCCATTCTGAATGCATTCTGTTCGCAACTGGGACGTTTCTATATAATGCGATTAAAAAAAAATTTTTAATATACATCTACAAAAGATATTTTCACACACCCTAATGTAATTGGGTTCCCCTATAATAAAATCAGACACGCACACAAACGGACAATCGTAATCTCCTCATTCATATTCAAACATGACACCCGGCAAAACTATAAGTTAAATTGCCGCAATTTAACTACTCAACAAAGAAATAATTTTGGGTGGAAAGTGTGACTTTCGCTCCCCAACAAAACTCAAAACTCACCGCGTATTTATTGAGAAAAACATCATGTAATCCGGTACTCATATCTTCGATTTCGAACATTTTAAAATGTCAATCAATAAACTGCAATTAAATGTTTTATTTTTTTTTTCGATTGTTTTTTTTTCGAGCGGTTAAACAACAAACCGACGACTGGCGAGCTTGTTCCTCTTGTGCATAGATAATCGAATAAATCGAACGGACCATTCATTGTACATAACGAAAATATTCCCTTAATACACATTCAACAATACATTTGGAGCAGATTCTATTTTTGATTCAAATTTGCCGTTGAAGTTGAATGCTCGTTTGTACAGCTCAGTACTTGGCCATTTAAATCTTTTGGTCAAGTTTTTTCAAGTTTGGCCATCGTTAGGCCCTATGTGCTCCCATTCAAAATGGTTAAAAATGGTGTTCGACCGCTGCAAGCCCATTTTTTATTTTTACTCGGGGTACCAGGAAAATCGCTTATTATTGCAGATTTATTGTCCCGATACTATAACAAATAAAGGAAGATGATGAATTTAATGGTTTAAATTATACAGTACACCCTTTAAATATTAGTGAAAATAAATAGTTATTAAAGAGGGATGGCCAAGTCAGAAATGTAAACTGCAGCAACATTTACGACAATTTGGAATTTGAACTATTATGTAGAAAATGATTTATTATAATGTAATAATTTGTTAACAAAAAACGGTCGTACCAGAAAAAATGAGAGAAAATATCCTAACATCGTTGCATCAATCACACTTAAGCGTAGAAAAAACCAAATCCAGAACGAGAATGCTTCTTTATTGGCCAGGAACCAATAAAGATATTGAATATAAAGTTCTACAGTATGGTATTTGTCAAAAATATCGCCCAAAGGAGCAAATTCCTTCCACGCAAAATTATAGCAGATAATGTACCATTCGGATCATAAAAAAAGTATTGCATGAAATATGATATAGACTGATGACGTCTAGTCCACATTATCCAAAATCAAATGGCATGGCTGAAAAAGCAGTCATATTGCGAAAAATATATTGAAAAAATCCAAAGAAGACAACGCAGAATTTTGATTCTTCTTACTTGAATATAATTGTACAATGTATATCTCTGAAAGGGATAAATGTTGCACCATCAGAATTATTAAATTGAAAACTTGTACCGAGTAAATGAAAAACACTCTAAGGTAACAGCCGTTGAGAATGGTTTTAAAAACCTTACTAAGAAAAGTAAGTAGGGTGTAGAAATCCACTAACTAACTACTGGGAAAAGGCTCGAATCGTAGAGACGCATCAAGCTCCTCGATCATATACATATATTAGAGAAAGATGGAAAGAATTTTAGCGGAAACTCCAGATATTTAAGAAAACAAGTCGCAAAATTATTAAACTGACGTGATTGAACTGGCACAATTCTAATCTAATAATTATGAAATGAAGTCAATGGAAATTTAGTTTGCTGAATTTGTAGAATTAAGTTGATAACTAATCATTGTATAAAATATCATTAAATTAAAAGGGGGAGAGGTATAGGAAGAAATCTAGTAAAATTAACTGATGAGTGGGCGAACAAAACGGCACACGTCCAGTTTTGAAAGTTGGAAGACAATCGCACTTTAAAAAGCAAGCCACAAATTATATCAATATAAATCATCTATTAAATTAAATTAATAAAAATTATATCAATATAAATCATCTATATCTTGTTTTATTACTTAAAACAGGGAAGGAATTCGATTGTAAACTAATTACTCCAAAAAACAAGCTTATGTAACATTATCATATATTAATATTATATTAATATTATATAACATTATCATATAGTAATATAAAATATTTTATTATAAAATCGAAGCATATAAGTTATTTTTTATGTCTTCGACTAACATGCGTTCCAACCGCTATAAAATCAATCAAACTTAATTTGAAATGTGTTATAAGAAAATTCTCTAAACAATCAATCAATTATAATTTATATCTGAAGCTCATACTGGCAAAATCAAGTGCTTTCTACAAGCGGCAAATGTTTCTGGCTTAACTGCTTATATACTCGATTAATTACATTCACTTAACAAAAGTAAAAAAAAATTGTTATTACGTTCATGTTCAAAAATGTTTTTTTACCGGCTGCCGCAGGTAAAACAAGCGTAAATTATTTTAATTTAACACTTTGTTGCCACAGTAACGCATTTGTGTCGGAAACCGAATCCCATATGTGACTCTTTCAGCAAATAGGATTAGTTCAAACAGGTCGCTGCGGTCTTGTTAATTCATGCAAACAGCTTCGAAGATTGCTCTACTTTGCTCGAAGAAAATTATTTAAGCAATTGACACAGAAACTGTATCTGATTCTTTACACTGATCTTCAAAATCTAAATGTATAATTACCGTGTGTTTTTTTTATTAATTTGGTAAATAAAACAATTTTTCAATCGAAATTAATTTTTAACTTAAGAATTAAACAAAATATAAAGATTTTAACACTTAGACCCTTAGACTGGGTAACTTGAAAACAAGTTTCCAGAAACTAAACCACTGAAACGCTGTAGTCAGACTGATAAATATAAGATAATCCATGATGGCAATTCAGTGATATTCTAGATGTAGAATATATAAGCTCTTTTTAAGCGGATTGTCACAAATTGCCGGCTACGCGCAGTAAGAATCTGTTTAAACCATATATATATATATATACATATACATATACGAGCATCTACTTTTTTATGCTAAGCGATTAAACTTCCCACGATTCATACAGTAAAACTCGTGATTCTAACAGGGTGCTTCAAAATAAATAAGAAACTGCCATCTTAAGCAGAGTGATTTTTTTGTTAAATTTAAAAGTAAAGCCCATATCAAAATTATATCGCGGTAGAATAATGCACGCCTGTTTCGCATATGGAGAGCGCCGGAGATATCAACTAACTCATTTTGATGTTAAAATTGGTTTTATTTGGTATATTTTTAGTACTTTTTTACATAAGCTTATGTCAATAAGTGCTAAATAAAGCCAATTGCTTACATCTTCAAAAGTAAAAGTTACTTAAAATTTTGCCTGGACATAATTCATAGGAAATATTCCAAGCCTTCTAATTGTGGAAAAAAATATTGGTAAACTACATATATATTTTTTGGAGAAAAAGGTAGTTGGTAGTTGGAAGTTGGTAAGATGGAGCCGTTAATTATTCATGAGAATAGGTTATAGAGTTACGCAAATACATGGTGATATGTAAAACTCTAACAAAAAAATTTGAAAACGCCCTATTGGCTAAACCATTACCATTCTCCCAGAACTGTCTGTCCAAAGCCTATCACCAGCCGGCAGCTTTGAAAACTTAGTGTATACAGGGTGTCCCGTCACAACTGGTCAATCGGTTATGGTAGATAGTGGACAAAAAATGATCGACAAAAAACACAATAACACAATAATGTATGATGGAAAAAAACAGATATAAAGAGGCTTATTTGTAAGGAAATATGAAAAAAAAACTATTTTTCCCACATATTTCACTGTAACTCAAAAAATATATCGTTAAAGTCCTTTTTTTCTAAACTCTTTAAACATTCTCAAAAGTTACCTGGAAGTATCTTGGACCACTCCAAGACTCCAGCTATCTTGGTTTTTCTGCTATTTGTCAATCAAAAATAGCTATCATTCCCTGATCTCTTTTTAGTATTTCAAAAATTTTTCCCCATTCATTCAATAAATATTTAAAAACTAGCTGGAACCCGGTGCGCCTCGCTGCCCCCATAACCATGCGTCTCGACGCGCAATTTTTCCTTGCAATAAAATATTTTTGGATGACGTCATTTCTGTCAAACAAATATTTTAGTAAGCCAAATTAAATATTGCAGCCAAGATAGCATGCAAAAATTCCATGCTATCTCACTACAATATTTCATAGATAAAGCAATTTCGTTGCAATAACATATTTCATGCAAGGAAAAATTGCACGTCGAGACGTAGGGTAAGCCAATAGTAACTTCCGTTTATTTTGCAGTTGAGGTAATAAGAATTAGGAGAGTTTGAAAAAGGAAATTTTTCGTAATTTTAATTCCAAATAACAAAATGTGAAACTATTATGGATCTGATATAGTACAGTACAGATGTAATATTGATGCGCCACTAATTCTTGGAAGGATGATTTTTCGTAAATCGTTAATGGAGCATAAAAGAAGCTCAACTCTAAATTTGAGTAAAATTTCTAGTAGACGTTTTTTGGAAAACTCAAAAAGTTTGTGAAAAGCGTTTTGCTCTGAATCTACGCATTTTAGAGAAAAGTTTTTTAAACAAAAAATGTAGAGGACATTGTTACCTAGAATTTGTGTCATAGAGGTCATGCTGTACAACTTGAAATACAGAAGCTAGGTGGCGCCAAAGTTTCAAAAAAAGGGTTTTTTCGTTTTTTGTCCCAGAAAAAATTGTTTTTTTAGAAAAATGTAAATCAGTAAATTGTTCCTCTTAAAAATGTCTACGACATTTATTTAAACTTTTTTTCCCTCCGACTTACCGTTCCAAAGTTATAGGGCAGTAAATGCTACGCTGCGTAGTTAACGGTCCTATTGTTACTAAGAAGCGTCTGTAAAAAGATTGTGGACGGTAAATCAAAACGGTAAAGCAATATTAGAGGTGAACACCTGTACCTTTCCAGAGGATTGGACGGAAGGTATCATAGTCAAAATACCAAAAAAGGGGGACCTAACAATATGTGACAACTGGAGAGGCATCTGTCTATTATCTACTGTGGGCAAAATCTTGTCCCACATATTACTATCAAGGATAAGAGAGGCAGTAGATCGAACGCTTAGAAGTCAGCAGGCTGGATTCAGAAAAGGCCGCTCCTGCATAGGCCACATTAACACCTTGAGAATCATAGTGGAGCAGTCTACTGAATTCCGATCCCCCTTTACCTTGCTTTCGTAGACTATGAGAAAGCATTCGACTCGGTTAATAGGAGCTTTATATGGCGAGCTCTACGGCAACGTGGACTGCCGGACAAAATAATAGAATTGATGAAAGCTCTATACAACAATTACAAATGCAGAGTTCTCCGTGATGGAAAATTATCCGACAGCTTTGAGGTGAGCTCAGGAGTACGACAAGGATGCCTACTTTCACCATTACTATTTCTTATAGTAATAAATGACATCCTTGTCAGCGCTCTAGATACTAGAACAGGTGGCATACAATGGGGATTGTTAGACCGCCTTAAGGACCTCGACTACGCGGATGATATCTGTTTGCTGGCCGACAGACACCAGGACCTCAAAAACATGGTAAACAATCTGGCAACAGAAAGTAGCTCGGCAGGCTTAAGGTTAAATCCGACTAAAACCAAAGAAATGCGGATAAATGCAAACACCCTTGAACGAACAGCGCTAAATTACCGCGACGTGGAACTGGTAGATAAATTCTGTTACCTCGGTAGTATTATTACCGAAAACGGCGGTACAGAAGAAGACGTCAGTTCCAGAATAAATAAAGCAAGAAGCGCATATGTTCTGTTTCACATGTACGGTTGCAAAACATGGAAAGTCACACAATTCATCACGGGGCGCCTATAGTCCAGGCAAACTGTAATTTTGCTGGGAATTAAAAGCGGGCAAGCTGCAATTTTGCATGGGTGTTTGGTACCACCAGGAAAGCTTAAGTTTAA